>CAUYON010053701.1:0-14934 GCA_963573935.1 Arctocebus calabarensis | reverse complement strand
AGCCTGGTCTTGAACTCCTAAGCTCAAGCAATTCACCCAACTTGGCCTCCCAGAGTTCTAGGATGACAGTGGGATTCTTTGAAAGTTTTCTTAAAGTAACTATCATTATCTTTTTTGACTTTAGTTGCTTTAAATCCACATCTATCTGAGAATAAGATCGCAATCCTTCTTTACTTCTGAGTTCCGTTTGCCTGAAAAGTTGACTTCCAATCCTTAACTATGAGTTTTAATTTGTCCTTTGACATGAGGTGTGTTTCCTGCAGACAACAAATAGATGGCTTATGTTGTTAAATCCAATCAGCCAATCTATGCCTCTTCAGTGGGGAATTCGAGCCATTGACATTTATTGAGATAATTGATAAGTGTGGTAGTGTTCTATTCATCTTATTTTGTGAAAGTCTATTGGTTAGTTTTGACTTTTGCATCATTTGAGAAACTAGATTCTGTCCTATATTTTCTGAGTGTTTACTTTGCTGCAGGTCCATTGTGATGGTCAGTATGTAGGACAGGTTGAAATATCTCCTGTAAAACTGGTCTTGTAACAAATTTCCTCAATGTTTGCATATCAATAAAATATTTGATTTCTCCATCAATTTTTAAGCTTAGGTTGGTGGGGTATAGAGTTCTGGGCTGGAAATTGTTCTGTTTAAGTAGGTTAAAGATAGATGACCATTGTCTTCTGGCTTGAAAAGCTTCATTAGAGAAATCTGTGGTCACTCTGATAGGTTTGCCCCTGAGGTTGGTTGGTGCTTATTCCTGAGCTTGCAAGATCTTTTCTTTTGTCTTGACTTTAGATAAATTCATCACAATGTGCCTCGGAGAAGTTCTATTTGAGTTGAGGCAACCAGGGGACCAATATTCCTCTGAAAGGAGTATGTCAGAATCTTTGGTGATATTTGGGAAATTTTCATTTATAATATTCTCTAGAATGGCTTCCATTCCTCTAGGGCATTCTTCTTCCCCTTCAGGGATACCTATAACTCATATGTTTGAACAGGTCATAAAATCCCATAATTTTGTCAGTGAATGTTCTGGTTTCTCTCTCTTCTTTTCAGCCTCTTTAACTACCCAAGTTGTCTCAAGAACCTTATCCTCTACCTCTGAGATTCTTTCTTCTGCATGATGTAATCTGTTGTTGATACTTTCTATTGCATCCTTAAGTTCCCTAATTGACTGCTTCAATTCCTTCAGGTCTGCTATATCCTTTTTATATTCTTCGTATCATTTACCTCTTATTTGATTCTGTTTTTGAATTTCCTTTTGGTTATTATCCGCTTTCTCAGCAATTTCCTTTATTGTTTTCATTATCTGTATTTTAAATTCTCCTTCTGTCATTTCTAACATTTCTTTATAGGAGGAATCTGTGGTAGCTATCTCACGATCCCTAGAAGGGGTTACTCTGGCCTGGGACTTCATGTTGCCAGGATTTTTCTGCTGATTCTTCCTCATCAGCGCTTTCTTGTATCTGTTTCCTTACCCTAATTTTCCTTTCACTTCTTGCTCTTCTTTAGCACTGGCCGAAAGTTTCAATGAGTCCTTCTGGTGTGAGACCAGAAGGATGAAAAAGTTGAAGCACAAGAAGGGAAAAAAGATTTAAAGAAAAGAGAAAAAGAGAGAGAGAGAGAGAAGGGGGTAAGTAAAAAAAAAAAATTGACAAGAAGGCACTGAAAGAGAGAAACAAGGGAAATATAGGTGTGTTGTAGGGTACTAGGGCCCAAACTTAAAGACACCCAACCTCCAGGGGTGCTGGGTTGGGTGATTCTCTTGAGGACAACGGCTCTTTGCCAGCCAGCTCAGACACAATACCCCACCTCCACCAGGAAGGGAGGGAAGACAAAAACACTGTGACTCGAACCAAAACAAACAAGCAAAAACCCTTATGGGATAAAATTGGGCGGGGGGGGGGGGAATAATAGAGACAAAAACACTAGCAAAAATGAAATTCTAATTGTTAAAGAAGGCAAAAATGGAAGATTGTATTTAAACTAGAATGGTGAAAGAAAGAAAAAAAAGAAAAAATGCCAAAGAAAAATGTTGAAATTAAAAAAAAAAAAAAAACCCACCCCACAACCAAGAAACCAAACAGTATATATATATCTTGCTAAGCATTGACTGGGCAACAGGTGATCTTCTGAGGTATGAGATGTTAATCACAAAGTTGATACAGCTGTATGAGATGGGGACTGAAGGCCTCTGCTGATTACTCAGAACCTGCAGGTTTGGGAGCCCAAATAACTCCTCAGCCCACTCTAAAGACACTCCAAGCCATAAATCTTGGCCAAGCAGAAGCTTTTCAGGGAAAGCACTAATCCCTGGGATCTCTCCCAAGATGGCTGCCTGCTTATCCAGTGTGCCAAGTCCAGTCTCCCCCTATGTCCCTGAGGGCCATGTCTGTCAATCTGCCAAACACTCAGATCTCTGCACTTGCCCAGCATCTCAATCCCCACTTTGGGTAGCTCAGTCATTAGATTACTTGCCCAAGTTCTCCCAGCCGATCCTGGCGCTGCAACATGCAGGGGCAGCCCACAGCTGAACGATATTAGCTCCTTTCCGGCTCAGCAGCTCAGTGTGGGGCCCTAGACAACACCCAAAGTCATCCACACACTGGCCCAAGATCTCCCAAGGCAGTTCAATCGAGTGTCCAAGTCCAAAAAAACCAAAACAGCCCCCAGGTAAGGCTTTTCCTGCTTCCAATCTCGCCATTGTTGTGGTTACAGCTGCAGGCAGCCTCTGACCGAACATACACATCTACCACTTGCCAGTTTTCCACCGCTTCTGTCCTCCTTATGGGGTCCAGAAGTCTCTCACTGACCTCTTATATCACCAAAGGGAAGCCTCTGGGTGAAACCCACTGGCCAGAGATGCCTGGGGTTCTCTCTCCCCACTCTCACTGTGCCCAGCCACACAGAAGCTGCTACTCGGAGGCCATCATCCTCGGTGAATCCCCCATGAATGACTTTCTGTCAGTCTCATGGGAGTGAATTCTCCTTGCTCTCATGAGATTGTATTAATTCTCCTGGGAAGGAATTAGTTCCTGAGACAGTGGGTGTTTAAAGATAAGTCAGTAAAGAAAAGACACTCAAACCTCACCTTTACGATGTTGACATTCTAACAGGGGAAAACAGACAATAAATCATAAGTATGCAAATTACACAGTATCGAAAGGGGGGGTTGCCTTTGCCTACATGCCCCTTGCTGCTTTGACCCTCTGCAGTGTTAGGACCCAGCACAAAAGCCCTCCCTAGAGGCCATACGATGCTGTCCCCATTCTCCTTGTACTTCCCAGCCTGAAGAACCATGATCTAAATAAACCTCTTGTCTTTAGAAAATCGCCCAATCCCAAGTATCCTGGTATCAAACAAGGACTTAGAAGACAAAGACTGAGTCTAATGTATTTCACGTTTTAAGAATCGCTTTAATGTCAAAAAAGAGAAAGATATTGGAAATTGTTCATTTCGGTTGATGAATGTAGGGATATGTAACTGAGGTTGATATGTGACGTGTGACAGAACCATGAGTTGCAGGTGGAAAGTATCACAGAAAAGATGAGCTTTCCTTTTACCTGAATTTTATATTTAGTAAAAAACTATATAGCCTAAATATTTCAAAGACTAATTTTACTTTTCCAAACAAAAGATATTTTCTTCTTTAGAATGTTAAGCCTTCTCAAACATGGATTGCAAATACAGAGAGATGCCTGTTTACTCAGAATCCAAATTGAGAAGCTCAAAAGCGAGACATAAAAACATATGATACCTACATATCTACAAAGTCTCCTTAATGTAAAACATTTGCTACCTAATATCAGGAATTTATCATTAAAATTAAAATCCTTGTGGTTTGTCAAATGACAATACCAGGTTAATATTTTTTTAAATGGGATTTTGAAGGGCCCTAGGAAATATTAAAATTAGGTTAAATTCAGTAGACTGCTAATGCTAAACACATTTGTGTAAATAGAAATTTCATGAAAACTTGTGGGTTCAGGATTTTATAAAAAGCAGCCCAGTAAACAAAAACATTTGTTAACATTTCCCCCTCTTGATTCACCTGCGTTCTCCCACATCTCAGGCTAAGGACGGCCACCTAATCCCTCCAGTTGTTCAGGTCAAAGATGTGCATTCTATTTGGATTTCCCTCCTTGCATTCCTTGCGGCTGACTCATCAGTAAATCCTGTCAGTTTTAACTTCAAAATATGACCAGTACACATCCACTACCCACCAGCCTTTCATATCTCACTGTTTCTCCACTCAACCCTCCAATGGCTCCCTCCTGCACCTGCAAAAAAAAGCACATGCCTTATGATGGCTGAGCCTGTAATATTGCTTTGCTCACTCACAGAATTCCAGACATACTGGTCCATTTGCTATATTGTGTCCACTTAGGCCCATCCAGCCCTGGTATGAGGGTCAATTCTGTCTGGCATGTTCTCTCAGGGATCTGCTAATTTTTTCACCTCCCTCTGGTCTTTGCTGAAATGTCAACTTTGCAATAACAGTTAGCCTGATGATCTTACTTAAAATTGCAATCTGCTCCCTCCCCAGCCCTCACCCAAAATTCTTTCTTCTATCTATTTTCCAAAGCAGGAATTACCTTCTAGTACTGTGTAATTTGCAAGCTTATGATTTATTGTCTGTCTTCCCCTGTTAGAATGTCACAATCACAAAGGCTAGGTTTAGGTCTCTTTTCTTCACTGACCTATCTCTAAAATAACTTCTGGATCACAGGAAGTAGTTACTAAATATTTGTCATGTCTAACTACCTTTTTATTGTCCTATCTGTTGTCTTTGCTCCTACCCCCCCCCAATCTCCTGTTAACCCACACCAATTATGTACCACTCAGTTTCTAAGTTCTCTTAGATTGCTGGTCACATTTTCCTGGAATCATTTGGCAATTCTTTTTTCTCTTTCCACTTACAAGTGGGCCTTTGGAAAGCCACACACACAAGTCCTTGACATCCTTCCCTTCCTATCTTCCTCACTCTCTGGGTGACCTCATTGAATCCAAGGATGAAATTACCAACGCTGTGCTGTGAGCTTTCACATTTATACCTGTAGCCGAGACCTTCCCCCTCACAATCAAGAATCCTTGGATGTCTACAGCTGAATTCCTACCACTCTCCCAAGATGAGCTTGTCCTACATTGAGTCCCATCTTAGTGACAACTCATGCTTCTAGTTGCCTAGACCAAAAGCTCTGTTTTTCTCATGTCTCACATTTATTGGTTGCATTATCCAAATATGCCCCACTTCTGACCATCCCCAGCAATACCACCTTGAACCGAACCTATATCCTCTCTAATCTGAATTTATTACCTTCGAATTGGTTTCAGATTAATCTCCAACCTGCACCACAATGGCCTTCCTAAAATATAAGTTGGACTGTCTGGTCCCTCTGAACAATATCCTCCAATGTCTTCTGGTCTTAATCAGTGTCACATCTAGAGCCTCTATCATGATCCATGACACCCCAAGTGACTCAGGTTCTCAGTCCCCTTTTGTTCCCTCCTGAGTTTACCTCCCCTCTCCTCTTCCCAGTTACCTTGGCCTCTGTGCTGTTCCACAGACCTGCCAGGCACACTTCCACTTCAGGGACTTTGTACCTAGAATTCTTCTCAAGCAGAAGGCCTTCTCCAGGTCTCATTCTTTCCCTTTTTTCAAGTTTCTATACATATATTCCTTTACCTGAGAACCTCTCTCTGGCAGCTCACTATAGACACAATGACCTCAGCACTCTCCTTTTCATCATTCTGTAGTGTTTTTAGTTCTTATATCACATAATTTATTGTATTCATTTATTTGTTTACATCTGTCAGTATATTATATAACCTTCTTGGAGCTAAGAACTTTTTAATTTTATTCACAGAAAAAAATAACCGTCATAAGCATAAATCATTTTAAATAAATGAACACTATCTTTCTGAAAACACGTTCACTGAAAGAAAATTTATCCCTTTCCTGGGACAATAAAAACCCTATTAAAACTGGTACATGATCCCTACCTCACACCATATGCATAAATTAACTCAAAATGGATCAAAGGCCTAAATGAAAGAATTAAAATGATACAATTCTCAGAAGAAAACATGGGGGTAAATCTTTGTGACCTGTAATTTTATAATGATTTCTAAGAAATGGCACCAAAAGCACAAGCAATCAAAGAAAAATAGATAAACATATTTCATAAAAATTAAACATCTTTGTTTTTCACAGGACACCATCAAAACAGTAAAAAGATAACACAACAAATGAGAAAATATTTGCAAACTATATTTCTGATAAGTCTTATGTAGGATATACATAGAATAAAGATTCTTACAACTTAATAATAAAAAGATAAACAACCCAATTTTAAAACAAGCTAAGTATCTGAAGAACATTTTCTGGTCTCAATCAGTGTCACATCTAAAATCTCCATCATGTCTTCCAAAGAAGATGTATAAGTGGCCAATAAGCACATGGAAAAACACTCAAAATTGTTAATTATTAGGAAAACACAATTCTAAACCACAATGAGATAGCATTTCACACCCACTGACATAGCTATAAAGATAATAACACATGTTAAGAGACATAAAGTAATTGAACCTTTATAAACTGATGGTGGAAATGTAAAATGATGCAGCAACTTCAGAGAACACTTGAATAGTTCCTCAAAAGATTAAACATAGAGTTACCATATAACCCAGAAATTCTACTCTTTGGTATATACTTACAAGAAATGAAAACATACACACAAAGCACAAACACCTGTTCACAAATGTGCATAACAACTATATTCTTAGCAGCAAACACCAACGCAAATGTTCATCAGTGAATGAATGAACAAATAAAATTCACCTAATGGATTATTACTCAGAAGTAAGAACTATTGGTACATGCAATAATGTGTATAAATCTTAAAAACTGTGTTATGTGAAAGAAGCTGTTTACAAAAGACCACATAATATATGATTCCATCTTTATGATATGTGGTCTCTTGTTCCCATAAAACCCAAGATAGTTCCTGACACATAGTAGGCACTCAGTAAACATACATTAAATACACCCTAGGTTGCAGCATTGTGATGAAGACTAGAAACCTCCTGGTAAGCAGAGCATATCACAGATTCCTCCATATGTGCCCATGGTAGGAACCGTATTTTGATTTTTCTTGAACAGAATAAATATTTTAGATTGAATCATTTTATGCATTTCCAAAAATAGATTTTTAAGAGATTTCTTTGATAGCTGAGAGTTTACTGCATTATGAAATGCTTTAATGAAGTGTCCTTTCATAGAAATTGTTTCATCTAAACACACTGGAGTCTCATCTTAATTTTAACTTTGCTAATTAAGTTATACAAAAAGATTTGCAGAAGGGATTTCACTGAAGACCAACAGTAGTTCCTGCTTGCTATACAATATACATTTTATTCTTCTTACACATTTTAATGACTTTCTAGATAACCAGCCAAAACATGCTGATTATGTAATCCATTGTTAATAATTATCTTCATGGAATTTATTGCCAGTTTTCTAAGGAATCCAACTATCAGAGAAACATCTGTTTGTCCCTCTTCTGTGGTTTGTTTCTTGATTTTAATTTTACTACTGAAACCAAAATGCCATTTAAACTATATTTTATTCAAAATTTCACATTGCTAATGCAATGGGATATTGGGTTATCTCACCTAATGTAATGCTACAAAGCTATTTAGAGACGCTGCAGTGTCTCAGATATGTATATGTATAAAGGATATTCCCAGAAGCCTGCCTTGAAAAAAAAACAAACAAACACTAAAATAGCTGACAAAGTTTGGAAATTGACCACAAGGTCAAAATACAAATAGGTATTTACTACCTAAATTATCCCACATAGTCTTTTATTGAGTTCTGGATTTTTTTTTTAAGAATATGAATTTCTCAGTAATCCCAAAACTCAAGTCATTTGAATCACATTTACTTATTCTACAGCAAATATTTACACTCCCCATTTTATTCTAGGCAAGAGTAAGTTTCTTCCACTTCTTCCAAAAAAGGGTACTTCCAAAATAAATTTACGTATAGTTATCACACTCTACATATTGTAGAGGAGCTACAATAAACTATGCCTAATTGCTGTTAACCAAATAGGTCATTAATCATTGGAAGTAATAAGGACTTATATTTGAAAAGTATTTTGGCCGGTGTGACAAGGCTTCTTGAAAAGCACATATTTTTTCTATATTAATTGCACAGTAATTAAGAACGACACCACCCAAAACACCATCTTGGCTTAATAGTAATATAAAACTATTTCAAGAAAAATGTCTATGTGAAAAGCTAGTTGTGTTTTGGTTTTCTCCTTTCTCTTTAAGGGTGTCATGGCAGAAACATTTTTAGTATTTTTATGTGGGCTTTGGAAAGTGGTGGTCTGCCATGGCCATTGCCACATGAATGGTGTTTTTTTGTTTATTTGTTTTTAGAGACAATCTCACTTTATTGCCCTTAGTAGAATACTGTGGCAACACAGCTCACTGCAACCTCCAACTCCGGGGTTTAGTCGATTCTCTTGCCTCAGCCTCTCCAGTAGCTGGGACTACAGGTGCTCGCCACAACCCCAGCTATTTTTTTTTTGTTACAGTTTGGCCATGGCTGGGTTTGAACCTGCCACCATCAATATATGGGACTAGTACCCTACCCATTGAGCCACAGGCACTGCCCGTGCATGAATGGTGTTTACAGGGTAGTGATAGTGTCTTAATTACCATGAACCAACAAGCCCGCTCCAGCCCAGAGTCATCAACAAAGGCTGTGGTTCTTCTGGAAGGATCTGGAGAGGAAGGCGGGAAAGGAAGAGGCAGTGCAAAATACTACTGAAAATTAATCTACATCAAAATATTTAAAATATTAATGTAAAACCCAGGCTGGGAATTTAAAGTCTTTCTATTCACACTTTCTCCCAGTCAGCTGACTTGCTCTTATTTAAGCAAAATTCTAAAGAGAAATAGAAAAGTTCTAAATTAAGTCCCTTAGTCTTTGTAAATTCCAGGAATAAAAGAGATAGAATCCCTAGAACCTTTTCCTCCCCAACTTGGCCAAAAGAACAGTATATTCCTGTGACCAAAAGAAGACTATATTCTAATTTTTAAGCTTTTACAAGGAAGTATCTCTTTAAAATATTAAGAATTATTCCTGACTACTACTGCACTTTGGCTGTGATGCTCTTGACTGAATTTGACAATTACTTAAATTTGAAGGTATTTTATTAATTTAGTCTCAGGCATCTTTTTCTTTAGGTTTAATATTTTGTAACCACCTCTTGTCTCTTGCTTGCAGACCAGAATCCTCTGAAATCCTGTGAAGTGCTTCCTTTCACATCTTTCTTGCAAGGTTTGAGAGATTTCTCTGACTCTTAGGTTTGCCTTCATGTTGCAGATTTTTAAGTAATAGACACTTTCACTTTGTTGTTCAAGCTAACATGCCATGGCATCAGCTTAGCTCACAGCAACCTCAAACTTATGGGCTTAAGCAATCCTCCTGCCTTATCCACCTGAGTCATTGGGCATCACCCACCATGATGCCCAGCTAATTTGTCTATTTTTAGTACAGATGGGGTCTTGCTCTTCCCTAGTCTGGTCTCCAACTCCTGAGTGCAAGCCATCCTTCTGCGTTGGGTTCCCAGAATGCTAGGGTTACAGGCATGAACCACAGTGCCTGGGCAAAATGTAGACACTTTTATAAACCTACACGTGATACTCTTTCCTATCCTACCTATCATCTGAAAATGATTTAATCTTCCTTGTCTCAGAGGTCCTGCAAGGAGGATGAGGACTTGGGCTAGATGAGTTTTACAACGCTTGGATTCTCTACTGCCACATGGATGTCCCTCATCTGAGCAAGAGATGCTTATTCTTCCCACCTGGGACCCTTTCATTTCTGCACGTCAGGAAACCCTCCCAGTTAGCTTATTCCTGAATATTCCCTTCCTTCACCTTAGGAAATACTTTTATGTACTTCTTCATTTTTCATTTCCATCGTATATGCTTTTCATCATCTTCTCTGCTGCCCCACAACTAACTGAGAGGAGTTAAACTATAACAGCAATAAAAAATAAAATTGGAAAGAGAATTACTTCTTCCTTCAATCCATAGAAACTGAAATTCAAAATAGCAGAATTTTAGAGGGAAAAAATTTAATCTCATAAAATGCGTTGGTGTCAGGGGTGGCCAGTGGGAAGGAGGTGGGAGCATAGATTCTCCTGTCCTCTAATCTTCAAGGCCATGGTTATTCCACATTCTAAAAATACATACACATTTAGTAGGACATTTTGTTTCTTCAATCACTGATATTATACAATTTCCTTCTTTAACCAAAATAATTTCTGCCATAACTTTTTTTCTGAAATTAAAAATGTCACTACATCAACATTTAGAAGTTATTACGTCTATTTCTATTCTTTTATTTTCAATATTTCTGCATAACTTTGTTTCACATAAGCAGAAAATAGCTATTCTTTTTTTTAAAAAAATGCACTCTTCTAGTGTCAATCTTTTAATAAATGGGTTTATTCTATTAACATTTATTGCAATTACCGATGTACTTGCAACTATTTTTCTGCAATTCTTTTCTTTGTGCCTGTTTTCCTTCTAATCTTGATTTCTGTTTCATAAAGTTTTCCATATTAATTTTTAAATTTACCTCAGAATATTAACTCTAAATGTTGCTAATAAGATCTATGGTTATCTGATGTCTCCATTCTCTTTCTAAAAGACAGGGGTTTAGCTCACATTAACTACCTACTGAACAACAGCCGTTTGTTCTTCTGGGCCCTCTCCCCATCTCCCCTTAATTCCCCAACTCTGTCTTATTTGTTGAATGTTGTTTTAGTTTCATCTTTAAAAACAAAAGAAAAGGCTTGTTCTGTTTTACATTAAAGTGTGTTCAGACACTAAAAGAATGTTAACCAATTACATTATCAGCTTTGCCATTATTTCTCCATATTTATTTTTCTTTGTGGGGAAGTCATCCTTAGGAATGTTTTTCAATGAGATCTGTAAGTTGTAAATCCCATCTTTGTCTTTCTGAATGTTAAAAAAACATTCCTCTCCTGATTGAGTGATAAATTAGCTGGTTATAGAATTTAATGTCGAAGGCACTGAAGAGATGGAGCCTTTTTTTTCTGATATCATTTATTGCCAAAGGGGAACCAGCTGTCACGGACATGAGGAACTGTCCTTTCTTTCAGTGGACTCTTCCATAGTACTCTTTTTCACTACAAAATTCTAAATGTCGATTTCTTTTCTCTTTATTTTCAGATTTGAGTTTCTTTGTTTTTGAAGGACATTTTTAATCTTAAGCCTCATATCTTTGATCAATGCTGAAAATTTTTTAACCATCATTTTATGTAATATTACTTTTCTACCACTCCTGCTATTTTCTTTTTTTGTAAATCCTGTTAGACCTACATCAGACACTGGCAACCTATGTGCCGTAAGTGTGTAAGTTTTCATTTATATACATATATTTTCTTTGCAATAACTCTACAATGGAAAATACATAGAGAATGTCTGTCTACCTCCCTATCTCTCTATATGTACATAAAATATAGAATTATATAAGAGTAGATAGAGAGAAAGAAAGCTAGAATCTGAGTAAAATCCAACTATTATTTCTCAATTTCATAATTCCCTTGTGTATGTATCCAATATAGAATTTTCCTCATCAATTCTGAATTCCACATGAATTACTATTTTTTTGTTTTACAACTTGTTCTTTAACATAAATGCCTTTTTTTAAACTCTTGTCTTTTGCAATTTATTATGCTTGTTCCAGGTGTTGTTCCTTCATTTATGTCATTCATGATTTGTAACCATATTTAAAATCATTTTAGGAATTGTTCTACCACTTTGATTTTGCTTCCAGTGAATTTACATTTGCATTGTTAAAATTTTGGCACTTTTTCAGCATTAGAATTCTTGAATGCAGCTTGAAATTTTTATTTGTAGGCTCATCTGTGGAATGTCTCATTGTATTGTGTGCATTTCACCATCTTTCTTGCTCACTGTCTGTAGAGAGCATTTTTTGGCACTCTGCCTGACATCCCTAGCGTCTTCACTTCAGAACCAGGTGTTAGGGTGTCATGGGTACTTCTCACCTTCCAGGGACCTTGGGACCTTCTGTTCAGGGAAGGGCTTGTCTTGCTCCTAATGACAGAGCAGCACCAATATCTTTCCCCTTTTTGAACACAGTCGCTGAGAGCAGCAGGAGGGATATAATATTTGTCTTCTTTCACTAACCCGAGAGCTACACTTGAGACTTTTTTTGCAATAAATAATGCCATTTTCCCACCCCAAGTTGCTTGTTTGAAGCATCTTGAGCCCTGTTACCCAGAGCAGCAAAATTGTGTCCATTCCTACATTCTTTATGGCCTGAGACCCAACAAGACTCTATGCTGGCCTCAAAACTTGACACTTTTCTTTGCTTGTCTGCTGGGAGATCTATCTTGTCATGGAGCAGTTTTCTCTGTTAGTGTTCTTCTATCACTAATAGACATGTGTTCGGGTGGCTTCAGTGGCACAGAGGTTCAGAGTAGCAACTCTGGAGTCAGAGTGCTTTAGTCCAAATCTCAGCTTAATCATAGGACCTTGGTTGCCTTCCTAAGCTATAAAATGAAAATGATTATTGCTGCAAGGCTTAAATAAGATGACAAACAAAATTACTAAAACATAGTTGAGTAGTCCTTGCATGCTAGTTGTGATATTAATAAAACAATTAGGCCACAGTCTGTTTTAATTCTTTGGATAGGAAGTAGGATTTATTATTGGTTGGCGCAATTGATAGGCAACACAGTGTTAAGTCCTCACAAGGGCAGGGCCCACCACTTGTCCAGAGGGGCCATAATTGAGGATGTGTTTGATCCTACAGCCATCTGGGATGAGCTGCTTCTCAGCCAGCATGTCTTCAAATTCATCTGAATTAAACTTGGTAAAACCCCATTTCTTAGAAATGTGAATCTTTTGACAGCCAGGGAACTTGAACTTGGCCCTGTGAAGGGCCTCAATCACATGCTCCTTGTTCTGTAGTTTGGTGCAGATGGACATGATGACTTGGCCAATGTGAACCATGGCCACAGTGCCCTGGGGCTTTCCAAAGGCACCACGCATACCTGTCCGGAGCCTAGATTGGGGATAGTACAAGATCTAACACATGAACATGTATTGGAAAGGAATGTCTCCAAGATCCCTTAGAGTAACATAAATAAGCAACAGGCTGCTTACACTACAAGGAGGCTGCTGTTTGCAGCCACTACACACCAGGCCCCCATGAGGTAGGCCACAGTCTTAGCAACAAATTATGATGTTACAGATATTACACCATAAAAATGAGTAAAATTCTGTTATCTGCAGAAACACGGATGAAACCAGAGGACATGGATGAACCTGGAAACAAATACCACAGAATCTCGCTATATGTGGAATCTAAAGAATGTGACCTCACAGAGGTAGAGAGCAGAATAGTGGTCACCATAGTCTGGGGAAGATGGAGGAGGGAGAGAGAACTATTGATCGATGGTTAAAAATTATAGTTCAATAGGAAAAACAATTTCTGGTGTTCTACTGCATAGTAGAGACACTATGTCTAACAGGAACTTATTGTATATTTAGAAATAGCTAGAAGAGAAAATTTTTAATGGTCTCACACCCTCAAAAAATAACAAATATATAAACTGATACTCTGATTTGAAATTTTACACAACATATATATGTATCAAAATATCACACTGTACTCCATAAATAGATATAATTATTGTGTATCAATTAAAAACAAAATTAAAAGGATAAAAATTTGGTTAAGAGCAGCACAAAAGAAAGCAAGTACCAGAGAAACAGCTATTGCTTTTTTGATATTACTTCTTCTACACTTTTTCTAACACATATATAGTATACATTTGTAATTTTTACAGTATAGTATAAATATGTAATTTTTATAAAACCCCAAAGACTCAACCACAAGACTCCTGGAAGTCATAAAAAAAAATACAGTACTGTCTCAGGATATAAAATCAATGTCCACAACTCAGTAGCCTTTGTATATGCCAATAACAGCTAAGATGAGAGTCTAATTAAGGACACAACTCCCTTCACCATAACTCCAAAGATAATGAAATATCTAGGAATATACCTAACAAAAGAGGCAAAGGACCTCTATAAAGAAAATGATAAAACCCTAAGAAAGGAAATAGCAGAGGACTTTAACAAATAAATAAACATACCATGCTCATGGCTGGGAAGAATAGACATTGTTAAAATGTCTATAGTGTCCAGAGAAATCTACCTATTCAACACCATCCTTATTAAGATATCAACATCCTGTTTTCAAGACTTGGAAAAAATGATTCTTGGATTTGTATGGAACCAGAAAAAAAAAACCATAAAGCTAGGGCAGTTCTTAGTAATAAAAACAAAGCTGGGGGTATCACCACACTAGATTTTAGGCTCTACTCCAAGGCCATCATGGTCAAGGCATCATAGTCCTGGCATAAAAATAGAGACATAGACATTTGGAATCAAATCGAAAACCAGGAAATCAAACCAACAGCTTACAACCACCTTAATCTTCAGTAAACTAAAGAAGAAAGTACACTGGGAGGAAGACTCCCTATTCAATAAAAGGTGCTAGGAGACCTGGATATACACATTTAAAGACTGAAAATGGACCCACACATTTCATTTAATGATAAAGACATCAAAAGCAATGGGCAAGAAAATGGAAAGAAAGAACCAAAAATGAGATGATAGATATGTGGAATATAGAAAGGATATGGTGGAGCTTAAGGAAATTAAGGAAACAATCAAAGAATGTAAGAATGAACTCAATAGTATAGAAAATAGTTTGGACTATGGAGAAGAAAGAACCTCAGAGCTACAAGATAAAGTTTTGAGTTAACCCAACAGAATTGATGAGGCAGAA
>CAUYON010053699.1:0-20228 GCA_963573935.1 Arctocebus calabarensis | reverse complement strand
TGGATAGAGTGCTGTAGCATCACAGCTCACAGCAACCTCCAATTCCTGGGCTCAAGCGAGTCTCCTGCCTCCACCTTCCAAGTAGCTGGGACTACAGGCACCCGCCACAACGCCTGGCCATTTTTTGGTTGCAGCCGTCATTGTTGTTTGGCGGGCCCGGGCGGGATTTGAACCCACCAGCCAGCCTTTTATTTTATTTTTAAGTAACAATTTTTGGGCATATATTTATGGGGTACAATGTGATGTTTTGATATATGTCCACATTATGGGATGATTAAATTAATCTGATTAGGCTCAGTGCCTGTGGCTCAATGGGCTAAGGCGCCAGCCACATACACCTGAGCTGGCGGGTTCGACTCCAGCCCGGGCCGCCAAACAAT
This sequence comes from Arctocebus calabarensis, assembly GCA_963573935.1. NCBI lineage: Eukaryota > Metazoa > Chordata > Mammalia > Primates > Lorisidae > Arctocebus > Arctocebus calabarensis. Next base: position 19,848 of record CAUYON010053699.1, on the reverse strand, counting down.
GATGGCTGCAACAACAACAAAAAAAAAGGCCGGGCGTTGTGGCGGGCACCTGTAGTCCCAGCTACTCGGGAGGTGGAGGCAGGAGACTCGCTTGAGCCCAGGAATTGGAGGTTGCTGTGAGCTGTGATGCTACAGCACTCTATCCAGGGTGACAGCTTGAGGCTCTGTCTCAAAAAAAAAAAATTAATCTGATTAACAAATTCATCACCTCCCATGTTTATCATTTCCATTGATCGTTCTTACCTGAATCAGCTATTACTGGGTCACTTGTCAAATGATTTTCCCATAAACATCGTTCTCCATTTATTAGTTGGAATGTTACTGCAAGGAAGAACTTTCCTTTCTCCCCATTCATTTTTTTGTTTGTTTGTTTTTTGAGACAGAATCTCACTCTGTTGCCTAGGCTAGAGTGCTATGGTGTTAACCTAGCTCACAGCAACCTCCAAATCTTGGGCTCAAAGGATCCTTCTGCTTCAGCCTCTCAAGTAGCTAGGACTATAGGTACTCACCACAAAGCCCAGCTAGTTGTTCTATTTTCAGTAGAGACAGGGTCTCTTTCTTGCTCAAGTTGGTTCCAAACTCCTGAGCGCAAGAGATCCTTCCACCTCAGCCTTCCAGAGCGCTAGGATTACAGGTGTGAGCCACTGTGCCTACCCTCCCGATTCAATTTTTTTTTTTTTTGAGACAGAGTCTCAAGCTGTTGCCCTGGGTAGAGTGCATGGTGTCATAGCTCACAGCAACCTCCAACTCCTGGGCTCAAGTGATCCTCTTGCCTCAGTTATTCTATTTTAGTAGAGACAGGGTCTCGCGTTTGCTCAGGTAGATCTTGAACTTGTGCGCACAGCTATCCACCAGCCTCGGCCTCCCAGAGTGCTGAGATTACAGGCGTGAGCCACCAGGCCCAGCCCTCCCCATTCTTTTTTTTAAGAAATTACTTACATCATGAAATCAGGGATTCTGATTTTATCCTACAGGTACATTAGTGGCACTTACTACTTTGTTGTCCACATTGTCCAAGATTTCGTTTTTGGGAGTCCCTCCATGTTGGTTCCTGTGTCCTTTTGGTATTTCCCATTCATTCTTTTTTTTAATATAGATACTCTTTTTTAAAGAGTTTCACGGGGTGGACGGCGCCTTTGGCTCAGTTGGTAAGGCGCAGGCCCCATATACCAAGGGTGGAGGGTTCAAACCCGGCCCGGTCCAAACCACCACCACAACAACAAAATAACCAGGTGTTGTGACGGGCACCTGTAGTCCCAGCTACTCGGGAGGCTGAGGCAAGAGAATCGCCTAAGCCCAACAGCTGGAGGTTGCTGTGAGCTGTGATGTCATATCACTCTACTGAGGGCAATAAGAGTCTGTCTCTACAAAAAGAAAAAAAAAAAAAAGAGTTCCACAGGGCGGTGCCTGTTCCTCAGTGAGTAGGGCACTGGCCCAGTGGCTCAGTGAGTAGGGGGCCGGCCCCATATACCGAAGGTGGCTGGTTCAAACCCAGCCTCAGTCAATCTGCAAAACAGAAAAATAGCCGGGTGTGCAACATAGTAAGACTCTGTCTCAAAAAAGGAAAAAAAAAAGGATGTGCTCCCGGTGAGGTTAGATCTCACAACCTCAGCGTTAGTAATACTGTTATATCAAGTGTCACGTGCTAACCAATTGAGCCACTGGAGCTGTGATCAACGTGTTACTCAGTAGAGCATTTCAGTTGTTCACAGCCACGTGACCTCACCGGACAGCTCTGCCTTGTGTTCCATATGCAAATAAAAATTAAAATAGGGTGGTGCCTGTGGCTCAAAGGAGGAGGGCGCTGGCCCCATATACCGGAGGTGGTGGATTCAAACCCAGCCCAGGCCAAAAAAATAATTGGGGCGGGGGCGATGCCTGTGGCTCAGTGGGTAGGGCGCCAGCCCCATATACCAAGGGTGACGGGTTTGAACCCGGCCCCCGCCAAACTGCCAAAAAAAAAAAAAAAATTTGGGCGGCACCTGTGGCTCATCGAATAAGGCGCCGGCCCCATATACCAAAGGTGGTAGGTTCAAACCCGGCCTCACCGAACTGCAAAACAGAAAAATAGCCAGGCGTTGTGGCGGACGCCTGCAGTCCCAGCTACTCAGGAGGCTGAGGCAAGAAAATCGCCTAAGCTCAGGAGTTGGAGGTTGCTGTGAGCTGTGTGATGCCATGGCACTCTACGGAGGGTGATAAAGTGAGACTCTGTTTCTACAAAAAAAAAAAAAAAGAGAGAGAGAGAGAAACTTGGCTAGCTCATGCCTATAATTCCAGCACTCTGGGAGGCTGAGGCAGGGGATTACTTGAGCTCAGGAGTTCAAGATCAGCTTGAGCAAGAGTGAGACCTTGTCTCTACTAAAAATAGAAAAGAAATTAGTTGGACATGTTGGCAGGTTAGATCTCTCTCTCTCTCTTTTTTTAAGATAGAGTCTCAAGCTGTCACCCTGGGTAGAGTTCTGTGGCATCACAGCTCACAGCAAACTCAAATTCCTGGGCTCAAGCGAGTATCCTGCCTCCACCTCCCAAGCAGCTGGGACCACAGGCGCCCGCCACAGTGCCCGGCTATTTTTTGGTTGCAGCTGTTATTGTTGTTTGGCGGCCCGGGCTGGAACCCACCAGCTGGTGTATGTAGCTGGCGCCTTAACCGCTTGAGCTACAGGCGCCGAGCTGGCAAAAGGATCTCTTGAGCCCAAGAGTTTGAGGTTGCTGTGAGTTATGACACCACGACAGACTAGAGGGTGACAAAGAAAAGTTGAGTATGCATTGAGTATGCGGTTTTTCTCAATGTGAGACAATACAGAATTTACTTTCTAAGGTAATGGACATCTCAATTATACTGATTTAATCTTTACAAATTATATGAATGTATTAAACTATCACATATACCCTGAAAATATGTATATCCATTTTGTATTAATAAAAATAATTCCTTTAAAAATTTACTTCTTTTTGCTTTTTTTTTTTTTTTTTTTAAGAGATGAGGTCTCACAGTGCTTCCCAGGCTGGTCTCAAACTCCTGGACTCAAGTGACCCTCCCAAGTAGCTGGGACTATAGGTGTGTGCCACTGCTATCGTGCCTGGCAGAGTTTACTTTCTGCAAGAAAGCAGAGATTTGCCTCCTTTAACTTAAATGTGTACTCTTTAAAAACGCCTGTTGACTTTCCTTTTTAAGTGCTACGTTTAAAGGTAGAACCATCAACCAACAGATCATTAAGTGTTGCTCGCTTCTAGAAAAGCTCACGTCCCTAAAGTTGTTGCTTTCTCTTGTGGTTTTTGGAAAGCATTGCTAATCTGTTTTTTTTTAATCTTTTTTTGTTTTTTTTTGAGACAGAGTCTCACTCTGTCGCTGTGGGTACAGTGCTGTGGCGTCACAGCTCACAGCAACCTCAAACTCTTGGGCTTAAGTGATTCTCTTGCCTCATCCCCCCCTCCCCCACTCCCAAGCAGCCAGGACCACAGGTGCCCACCACAACTCCTGGCTTTTTTTGTCGTCGTTGCAGTTATTATTGTTGTTTAGCTGGCCCAGGCTGGATTCGAACCCACTAGCCTTGGTGTCTGTGGCCAGCGCCGTAACTACTATGCTACAGGCTCTGAGCAGCTAGTCTGGTTATTAACATAGCTAAGCTGTGGCTACTTGCAGTTCTGAGTATCTATTCTGACCTGACATCTCTTTTGAATGTTGCTCTTTTTGAATGTTTATTCTAGGATAAAGCCCCAAATTCAGAATAAAAAAACTGACAAGGTGTTTGTGGTATATAAGAAATATATTTGGGCGGCACCTGTGGCTCAAGGAGTAGGGCACTGGCCCCACATGCTGAGGGTGGTGGGTTCAGAACCCAGTTCTGGCCAAAAAAAAAAAAAAAGAAAGAAATATATTTGGTCTTTGTCCCTAGTTCTGGTCACAGAGCGTCTTTGGTATTTCCTGAGTAATATGAGCGTCTTTTGGTATTTATAATGAGTCCCTTCCCATCACATCTGACTTTATGCTAAATGATAATTTTGCATATGGCCTCTAGGTAGCTCAGGAGAGGGCTGGTCACCGGAAAGATCAAATGATTAGAGATGGAACTTTCAGCCTTATCCATGGACTGCTGGTAAGTGTGCTGGGGAGGGCTGGAGATCATGTTGAGCAAAAACTCTTGAACCATAATGCTTGATGAGCTTCAGGGTCGCTGGACACATGGAGGGCTGGGAGACTGGTACCCGTTGAAGGCATGGCATGAAAGCTCTGTGGCCCTCTCTCACACCTTGCCCTTTGTACTGGCTGTTCAGCTGTATCCATTGTAATATCCTTTATAAAACATTCATAAATGTAATTGTTTCCCTGAGTTCTGTGAGCTATCCCAGCAAATTAATTGAACCTGAGGAAGGGTTCATGGGAACACTGAATTTAGAGCTGATTGGTCAGAAGTACAGGCTACGACCTGGCGCTTGCAATTAGCATCTGAAGTGTGTGTGTGGGCAGTCTTGTGGGACTGAGACCTTAACCTGTGGGATCTGATGCTATCTCGGGGTAGTGTCAGAATTGAATTAAATTATAGGACGTCTAGTTGGTGTCTGCTGGAGAATCGCTTGGTGTGTGGGGAAAACCCCTACACACATTTGGTCACAGAAGTGTTTTGTGTTCTGCTGAGTGAGTGTAGAAAAAAGTTTTTCTCTTATTACAGTATCTTACATCCAAACCATCTTTTGCATTCTCCCGGGTAGCTGCTAACACCAAATGCACCAATCTCCAGACCCACAACTGAAAGCTTTAGTCCCAGCTACTTAGGAGGCTGAGGCAAAAGGATCTCTTGAGCCCAAGTGTTTGGGGTTGCAAAAGGAGGGGTGGGGCATTGTTAGAAATAATTAGGTATTGGGTGGCGCCTGTGGCTCAAAGGAGTGGGGTGCTGGCCCCATATGCCAGAGGTGGTGGTTTCAAACCCAGCCCTGGCCAAAAACTGCAAAAAAAAAAGAAAGAAAGATTAGGTATGACAGATGTGCTTCATATATTCTTTTTATTTATTATTTTTTTTAGAGACAGAGTCTCACTTTGTTGCCCTTGGTAGAGTACTGTGGCATCACAGCTCACAGCAACCTCCAGCTCTTGGGCTTAGGTGAGTCTCTTGCCTCAGCCTCCTGAGTAGCTGGGACTACAGGCACCTGCCACAATGCCCGGCTATTTTTGTTGTTGTTGCAGTTTGGCCAGGGCTCGATTCGAACCTGCCACCCTCAGTATATGGGGGTGGTGCCTTACTGACTGAGCTACAGGCGCTGCCTATGCTTCATATATTCTTTTTTTTTTTTTTTTTGAGACAGAGCCTCAAGCTGTCACCCTGGATAGAGTGCTGTGGCATCACAGCTCACAGCAACCTCCAATTACTGGGCTCAAGCGAGTCTCCTGCCTCTGCCTCCCAAGTAGCTGGGACTACAGGCGCCCGCCACAACGCCCAGCCATTTTTTGGTTGCAGCCACCATTGTTGTTTGGCAGGTCCAGACTGGATTCGAACCCGCCAGCTCAGGTGTATGTGGCTGGCACCTTAGCCCGTTGAGCCACAGGCGCCGAGCCTGCTTCATATATTCTTAACGAATGCTATAGTAAACTTTTACACTTCAAGCTCACAATATTCAAGTCAAGAATAGCTTAATTTACTTTAGGTTGATTTTGTATTGGTAAAATATTTGTATAATTAAATTGTATCTTTTCAAGCGGGGTAATGACACATTCATCTTCATGTGTACAGGCTAACAAAGTTAACTGTTAACACATTGATTTGTAAAGAAGATTTTTTATTTTTTTGAGACAGAGCCTCACACTGTCACCCTGGGTAGAGTGCCGTGGCATCACAGTTCAAAGCAACCTCCCATTTCTGGGCTCAAGCTATTCTCCTGCCATCACCTCCCAAGTAGCTGGGACTACAGGCACCCGCCATAGCGCCTGGCTATTATTTGGTTGCAGCCATCATTGTCGTTTGGAGGGCCCAGGCTGGATTTGAACCCGCCAGTTCCGGTATATGTGGCTGGCTCCTAGCAGCTTGAGCCACAGGCACAGAGCCTGTAAAGATTTTATTGCTAAATTTAAAATACCTATTGTTTGCTAGTGGTTATAGTACACTCTGCACAGGGCAGATTTCAATACCCTGAAGAATTATCTAGGCCTTCTCTTTTCACAGTATGTTCCTGTCTTCAGGGTTATCATAGACTAAATGGTTACACATAGGTCCATTCCTTTATGTACTATTTTCCCAGAGGATTTAACTTTCCTCCATTCTGATACTTTTCATTATTATAATAAATGGGCCAGAACTAGTTGTTCTTTCAATAGGTGGGTGGTCTCTGCTCTCCCTTCACAATTGCCTAAAGGTCCCTGCTAGAAATTACACAAAGCTGTGCTGTCCACTAGCCACATTATTGGCTATTTAATTCTAACTTCAAATTAATTAAAATTGAATAAAAAGTTGGGTCCTCATTGGTAGGACTAGTAGCAGTCACATTTCAAATGTTCAATAGGGGGCAACGCCTGTGGCTCAGTGAGTAGGGCGCCAGCCCCACATACCGAACCCAGCCTCGGCCGAACTGCAAAAACAAAAATAGCCAGGAGTTGTGGCGGGCACCTGTAGTCCCAGCTACTCATGAGGCTGAGGCAAGAGAATCGCCTAAGCCCAGGAGTTGGAGGTTGCTGTGAGCTGTGTGATGCCAGGGCACTCTACTGAGGGCGATAAAGTGAGACTCTGTCTCTTAAAAAAAAAAAAAAACCCAACAACAGCAGCAACAAAAAAACCCCCAAATGATCAATAGGCACTTGTAGCTAGTGCCTAATGGATTAGTCAGTACAAATATAGAACATTCCCATCACGGCTGAAAGTTCTGCAGGACAGCCTTAGGTTGGAGAGTGGGTTTTCTGTAAAGAATGCCAAAGAATAGTGTCAAAGACTCAGTAGGAAGGACTTGTGGTAGGCACAGTTTCCTCAGTGTAAGGTGATACCGACAGACTGTTCCAGTGGGCCTAAGACTTGGGATTTCCAGACTATTTTAGGCCAGGGGCAGATGCCTTCATGAAGATACACTTGCTACCAGAAGTGGAAAATGAAGTAGGACTGAGCAAAATTGATAACAAAAATCTAGCTGTGGATGTCCTAGAATCTTCTGGAAATTGTTTTTTTAGTGTTCTATTTCCTGACAGGCATCCACAAACCCCTCGACCCCTTGCTTTTTAAGAGTCTCGCTTTATCACACAAGCTGGAGTGCAATGGCACTATCATAGCTCACTGTAACCTTGAATTCCTGGGCTCAAGTACCCTCCCACCTCAGCCTCCATAGTAGCTGGGTCCACAGGCGTGGGCCACCACATCCAGCTAATTTTTTTTTTAAAGACTGGGTCTCACTGGTCTCAAATTCCAGGCCTCAAGCGATCCTCCTGCCTCATCCTTTCAAAATACTGACATTACAGGCGTGAGCCACAGTGCCCGGTCTCAAACGTTCTTTGTTTTTTACTTCTAACTTTCAGTGTAATTGGGATGAACACATTCTTTTAAAAAATAATGGCTCATAGACCTCGGATTTAAACTCCTAACCCAAAAGCATGATTCCCTCCTTTACTGGCGGGATATTTCAGTTAACTGATTGGTGGAGGGAATGCTCTTAAGGAAAACTTATGAGGGAGGAGACAAAGCAGGATAGGGAGAGGAAGAGAGCTGAGCTAAAGATAGGGCCTCAAGTAAAGTTTAGCCTTGGGCTGGTCCACTGTGGGGAACATCTGCAGTAGTCCTGCTGTGAAGCAGGGACTGAGACTTTGTATCCATCCATTTGCTACCAGGGTAGAGGAGTGTAGATTCCCAGGCTTCCATCAACCAAGGACAAGTAATCAGAGAGGGTTGTAGGGGTAAGCTGCTAGTGTGGGAGGCGACACTAGCTGAAGGAACCTGTACAGGGCACCAACAGCACGTACTGCACCCAGGTCCACAGGCTACCTGAAATAGATACTAATGAAAATGAATGACCATAGGATCGTATTTGGAAATGCCTGCCTAAATGTAAGATAAATTACTTTAAAGGTGTAATATCAGCACAGTTATAACTAATGCTAATAAGACTGTGTACTACGTAATTAGGACTATGCCTAATTTCCATCATTTGTCAAAAATTTCAAAGGCCTGTTTAAGTAATTTTAATAATTTACTAGGCTGAATCCAGATAAAGTTTTTACAACTATATGCTATATAAGTATTTATACTTCCACTTTGTGTATGGAAATTTTTTTTTTTTTTTTTTGTAGAGACAGAGTCTCACCTTACTGCCCTCAGTAGAGTGCCATGGTGTCACACAGCTCACAGCAACCTCCAACTCCTGGGCTTAGGCGATTCTTGTGCCTCAGCCTCCCGAGTAGCTGGGACTACAGGTTCCTGCCACAACGCCTGGGTATTTTTTCTTTTGTTGCAGTTTGGCCGGCACTGGGTTCGAGCCCACCACCCTCAGTATGTGGGGTGGGCGCTCTACTCACTGAGCCACAGGTGCTGCCCTCTAATAAGTATTTAACAACTGTATTTTAATCTCTATTATTTTGATTCTACTTCCTAATGTTCTTATGTGTGTTTGGGAAGCTTAAATCAGTATAAAAGTAATAAGCATTTGATTTTATACAGTCTATTAGAATTGCCTGTAATATATGCCTACACTTAAAAATATGTTTATATATTTAAATTATAATACATGTTACATGTAATAATAATTACATATAAAGTGAATTTGGACCTCAAGATGATTTCAATTAAAATAACAACTTGCCTTTTCTTCCTCCACTATCTGTGTAAATTTAGTAAGAATAGTAAACACTTAAAAGCATTTACCATTGGAGAGAAGTTTAAAAACCAGACGTATGAAGACACTCACGGATTGTTGTTAAAGTTGGAAAAGGTTTGGTAATAGTATTGTGATTGCATTTTTAAAAAGTATTGTGATTGCATTCTAGAGATATATAATGATAAATACAAGGATGTGTGTGGGAGGCAAATAGGTAGAATATATGAAACAAGGTGAGAAATTTGCTTATTGTTTTTAATTTTTAATTTTTTGAGACAGAATCTCACTTTGTCATCCTCTGTAGAGTGGTACGTTGTCACCGCTCACAGCAACCTTGAAGTCACGGGCTCTTGCTTCAGTCTCTCAAGTAGCTGGGACTATAGGCATCTGCCACAATGTCTGGCTATTTTTAGATACAGGATCTTGCTTTTGCTCAGGCTGGTCTTGAACTGTTGAGCTAAAGTAGTCCGTCTGCCTCGGCCTCCCAATTTTTTTTTAGATGGAATCTCACTCTGTTATCCTGGGGTTGAGTGCTGTGGTGTAATTAGCTCATAGCAATTTCAAACTCCTGGGCTCAAGTGATCCTCCTAACTCAGCTTCCTGAGTAGTTGGGACTATAGGTGCCCACCACAATGCCCAACTCATTTTTCTATTTTTAGTAGAGATGGTTCTTGCTGCTCTTTATCGGGCCAGTCTCAAACTCCTGAGCTCAAGAAATCCACTCACGTTGGCCTGCTAGAGTGCTAGGACTACAGGTGTAAGCCACTGTACTTGTTGGAAACTGTGTAATGTGGACATGGCAAAAACTTTCTGGAGGGCATTTGGCAATGTGAATCAGTGAACTTTGAAGAAATGTGTACACAGCTCTTTGACTTAGGAATTTTTGTTCTAGAAATTTATCTTAAGGAAATAATCAGGCAAGGATAGAAAGCTGGAGAAGAATGTTCATCTTAACATTGTTTATTTTTGAACATTTTTTACCTATGTGTCCTATAAGAGAAAAAAGAAATATACAAAATGAACAAGGAATCTAAGATAGATGAGGACATGAGATACAAACAAAACAAAATAAAATAGCAGCTAAAGAGTAGAACAGCTCAGAAGGTCAATTTCTTCTATTTTGTGTATACTTCGGTAGAAAAGGTTTCACTGTGAGTGGGAATCACTTTGAATCTTGGGGAGGAGACTTCTTTCTAGCCCATCTGAACCATACAGTTTGTACTTTTTCCTCCAGATGTGGTTCTTTAGTTAAATATCTTGATGACCTCCCCGAGGCTTACTCCTGTTTCTTGAGTTTGCTGAACCTAGGTTTGGACCTTCTTCACACTCCCTTGGCAAAAGTTGCTGTTTCTGGTGTTGTATTTAACTTCTAAAAAAAATTCAAAATTATCAAAAAGTCACAAGAGTAACAAAAAGAATTCCTGTATATCCTTCATTAAGATGAAACAACTTGTGCCATTTTATCCCATTTGCTTTATCTATTTTTATATACACATTTTTTTCTGAACCAGTTAATTATAGACATGATACCTCATTACACTTAAATACTTCAGTACACATATATTAAGAACAAAGATATTCTCTTATTTAACTATAGTACAATGAGAGGAATCAGGAAATTAACGACACAATTATATTATCTAATATTCAACCCATATTTACAATTAGCCAGTAGTCCCCCAAACATTCTTCATAAGTAAGAATTTTATTTTTTCCGAATCAGGATCCAATTCAGGATCAAGCATTACTTTTGGTTGGCACGTGTCTTTAGTCACCTGTATTCAGGAGCAGTTCCTCAGCCTTTCTTGAACATCCTTCAATCTGGGGGTTTCTGCTGTTTCTTCATGATTAGATCAGTACTACTTGAAATAACAAAATAGCAACAACAACACACGGAGACAACTGTCCAATGACAGGCTGGTTGTTAAATAAACCATGGTACATCCACAAAATGGACCATTACGCAGCCAATAAGAAGGATGGAGTAGACTGGGCACAGTGGCTCACACCTGTAATCCTAGCACTCTGGGAGGCAGAGGTGGGAGGATCACTTGAGCTCAGGAGTTCAAGACAAGCCTAAGCAAGAGTGAGACCCTGTCTCTACTTAAAAAAAACCCAGAAAAACTAGCCAGGCATAGTGGCACATATCTGTAGTCCCAGCTACTTGGGAAGCTGAGGCAAGAGGATTGCTCAAACCCAAGAGTTTGAGTTTGAGGTGTCTGTTAGCTATGATACCACAGCATTCTACTCAGGGTGACAGAATGAGACTCTCTCTCACCAAAAAAAAAAAAAAAAAAAAGAATAATAGGAGTATATCTATTGACCTGGGAAGATGTTTCCAATTCTTAAGTGAAAAAGGCATGGTACAACATAATAGCTATAAACCCATTTTTATAAAAACAATATGTTGTTATATCTTTGTGCAATGAAACACCTAAAATATTTTACTAAAATATACAATGGTGACCTATGGTTGGTACATTATGGGAGACTTAAAATTTTTATTTTTACTTATCGGTATTTCCTAATTTTTGTATAACTATCATCAATTTACCTGTAAATAGTACCACAAAAAAAAAAACAAAAAAAACAAACCCTTAAGAGTCTAGCTTCCTTATTTTATACCTGAAGGATGACTGTGTGGAAAAGGAAATAATGATGACTTCCTTGCTTACAAAACAAAAGCATTTATCTATCATGAATCAGTTCATTTCATTTATAATCACTTTATCTTTTGTTATACTTGTTAAGATAATACAGTGAGTTAAGGCAGCAGTCCCCAATTTTTTTGGCACTAGGGACCAGTTTTATGGAAGACAATTTGGGGGAGGGTATGGTTTTGTAATGATTCAAGTGCATTACATTTATTGTGTACTTTATTTCTATTATTATTACCTTGTAATATATAATGAAATAATTATACAACTCACCATAATGCAGAATCAGTGAGCGATGGGGAGCAGCTGAAAACACAGATGAAGCCTCACTTGCTCGCCTGCCGCTCACCTCCTGCTGTGCAGCTTGGTTCCTAACAGGCCATGGACTGGTATGGTCTATGGCATAGGGGTTCAGGGCCATAGGTTTAAGGACTATTTTACTTTGACAGTGTCAGGGCAGAGCCTGAGAGAAGAAAGGTATCTTGTTCAGCGTTACAAGTCAGGAGTGGTAGAACTAGGATTCAAACCCAGATCTTTGACAACATCAAACTCTTATTTTTTTCCACCTCACATTGCTTCTCTGTTGCCCTGTTAGAGGGCAGAACTAAGAGGGCAACAGGTGGGAGATGCAAGGCAGCAATTCAGAACTGAACAATTGTGAAATGAGCTGAGCTCTTTGTATGAGAAGTGTTTTGAGTAGAAGGCAGACATGATTCAGGGAAGGGGCTACTGGAAAAGAAAGGCAGGACCATTTTTTAGCTGTTTGCTTCCCGAGTCCATCTGGATACGGGGTTTAGAATGTTAATGACAATTCCTCAGCTTTTAGTCTCACCACTAATCATCTGGCAATTTTCACATGTGTTTTAACTTTTGTTTTCTTGATGAAATTAAAAAAAGCATTTTGCTTTACCGTGTGCCTCAAGCTGGTTATCTTTACCGCGTGACATTTTTCATAAGCAAGTTGACCAATCACCTCCAGTACCCCTTGACATTATTGGCACCAACTTCCCACCCACTTCTCTTAATTCTCTTTCATTCTTTTACTGTTCTGGTGCCTCCAGTTCACCCCACCCTTACATCCGGGTTTTTCCTTTGCCAAGGAAATAACAGATTTTGTGTATAGATTCCTATTAAATCTCTGCTAGTAGCAAAGGAGGGAGCTAGATAGCTCATGGAGACTGCCATCTGGTGGAAGGAATTCTGTCTTGGTCCTTTCATCTAATAATGTTCACCAGCAAAAGCAATTAGCAGAAGACCAAGGGATGGCACTTGGACTGTCAGAGACTTCAGTGTCAAGAAACTTGATAAAAACTAAAAAACATCCATTGAGGGGGGCGCCAGTGGCTCGGTGATTAGGGCGCCGGTCCCAGATACCCAAGGGAGGTTGTTTTGACCCCAGTCCCAGCCAAACTGCAGCAGCAGCAGCAGCAACAACAACAACAACAAAATAGCCAGGCATTGTGGCGGGTGCCTGTAGTCAGCTACTTGGGAGGCTGAGGCAAGAGAATCACCTAAGCCCAAGAGCTGGAGGTTGCTGTGAGCTGTGATGCCACAGCACTCTAACGAGGGTGATAAAGTGAGACTCTGTCTCTACAAAAAAAATAAATAAATAAATAAAATAAAAATCCATTGGTTTTTCCCAACAGTCATTGGTGAACTTTGCTGGAGCAGTTTCAGTATAGTTGAGAGAGGTGAAAGTGGGTGGACGGAAGCAAGGACAGTGGGTTGAAGAATACAGAAGTGGAGATGTCAAGTGGGTGACCTGACTTTCAAGAATTTTAGAAGGGGAGAAATAGGTAAAAGCTAGACTTGGGAACACAGGTACAAGGGCCAGTGTATTGGGGGATGGGAGAGTCTTGAGTCTGTGTTCACTCCTTTAATCCTCTTAAGTCTAGGAGTGAAGTACTGTTTTTGTTTTTTTTGAAGTCATAGTCTTGCTGTATCATCCCAGTAGAGTGCAGTGGCATTATCAGAGCTCACAACTTCCAACTGCTGGGGTTTAGCAATCAGCCTCCCAAACAGCTGGGATTATGTACCATGATGACCAGCTACTTTTTCTATTTTTAGTAGAAAATAGAAATAGGTCTCCCTCTTGTTCAGGCTGGTCTTGAACTTCTGAGCTCAAGGTATCCTCCCACCTCAGCCTCCCAGAATGCTAGGATTATAGATAGGTGTGAGCCATTGCATCTGGTCCCTGGTTTTTTTTTTTTTTTCTCTAGAGACAGGGTCTCACCTTGTGGCCCAGGCTGGAGTGTACTGGAAGAATTATAGCTCACTGCAGCCTCAAACTCCTGAGCTTAATACATCCCCCCATCTCAGCCTCCCAGGTAGCTGTGTCCAGCTGTGAAGTACTATTTTTATTTGCATTTTAAAGATTAGATAATGAGGTGGAGAGAGGTTAAATGAATTAATCAAGTTTACATGGAATTTGAACCCGGCCCACCAAAATCTGGAGTGTGTATGCTTATGTTTGCACTGGCTTCTAAGAAATATAATTGGAAATACAGATAAATAAAAAAGACTGAAGATAGAGACTCTGAGACTAAACACCAAATATCTGTGGTGGCTTCAGTCTGCATTGTTGTGATTTTTGTCAGCAGATCATCTTTCCCAGCTACTAGGGTGGGGCAAACCCTTAGGAGTAGTGCAGGTGAAAAGGTAGTAGAGAGACGAGAGAAGTGGGAAAATTGAGGCCAGTGGTATCAAGAAGTAATGTAGGGAATCAACCATCACATCCAGACTGAGTAGTGAAGGAAGTGAGGCCAAGAACTGCCCAATAAAGAAAATGAAGAGACTAAAAGTCAGATGAACATGGACATGGAACTGTAGGTAAGATTTTGGATAAAAGGTTAAAAAAAAGAATCCACACTAAATTATCAGCAGTAAGAATGGAGAAGATGGATCCAAGAGACAGAGTGGTAGATTCTAATAGTAGTAGAAAGTGGATGTGAAATCAAAGCAGACCAATTGTAACCCTAATTACTGACTGATGGCGTCCTTGACAAATAGATATAATTCAGGTCAGGACAATTTAGTTTGGGACTCATGCTTGCATAGCCAGCACACTGGGTAGAAATGTCCAGGAGAAGAGTTGAGCCTTAGCATGAAGCTTCAGTGAGGGGAGGATAACTGTGTGGAATACACAGGTGACACCTATAGCAGATCGTGGTGATGGGTGGAAATAGAAGACAAAAACTGGCTCTGTGCCTGTGGCTCAAATGGCTAAGGTGCCAGCCACATATACCTGAGCTGGCAGGTTCGAATCCAGCCCGGGCTCACAGAACAACAATGATGGCTGTAACCAAAAAATGGCCGGGTGTTGTGACCGGCACCTGTAGTCCCAGCTACTTGGGAGGTGGAGGCAGGAGAATCTCTTCAGCTCAGGAGTTGGAGGTTGCTGTGAGCTGTGATGCCACAGCACTCTACCTAGGGTGACAGCTTGAGGCTCTGTCTCAAAAAACAAACAAAAAAAACACAAGAAGGCAAAGACAAGAACATCAGGGAACACTTATGTTAGGGAGAAGAGTCAGAAAAGAGGTGGTCGCAAAGGGGTCAACTATGGCAATTCAGGTTTCTAGGAGAGTATGAAAGGAAAAAAAAGAACAAAGATGTGACTGTTGCAAGTTTTCTTTGTCAGAGTTTTGCTTTGTCACCCTCAGTAGAGTGCGAGACTGCCATGGCGTCATAGCTCACAGCAACCTCAAACTCTTGGGCCAAGTGATTCTCTTGCCTCAGCCTCCCCAGTAGCTGGGACTACAAGCGCCCGCCACAAGGCCCAGCTACTTTTAGAGACGAAGTCTTGCTCTGGCTCAGGCTGGTCTCAAACTCCTGAGCTCTAGAAATCCACCCGTCTCAGCCTCCCAGAAGGCTAGGATTATAGACGTGAGCCACTGCACCCGACCTGTTTCAAGTTTTCCATCAATCTTTTTAGGGGAAGTGGCCTACAAACTTGCATTTCTAAGTTTCATGGAATGGAGTGACCCCAGTGATTAAATGCTCCAAAGACCATAGCAAAGGTTGACTAAACCTTCTCTCTCCTACTCTGCTTCTTTCCAAGGGAGAAAAGAAATCTGTCAAGCCTCTTTCCTAAGCAACGTTGTTTTCTTTAATGCTCTCCCTAAGCTGTTTGGACACATGGGATAATTTGAAATGCTTAAGAACAACTCTTCTAAGGGATATCCAGAAAGAATAGAATGTTGTATTTGAGGATAATGCCAAAATTCCAGTTCTCTCATCTATAAACTTTCAGAAACTGCTTATCTTTTGTGCTTGCTTTCTAACGAAGAACATATGAGAACAGGGCCCAAAGAATTATTGCTTCCTGGTGATACTAAATCAATACTAAATATAGAACGTAAGCTTACTGAGCTTAAGGATCAGGAACGCCTGAAAATAAGCCTTTGTGTTAAATTGTCTGGCTAACCTCTGAAATAAAAATAATAGCTGTCCCTATGACTGCTGTAGTTCTAACTTACAAATTTTTTTTAGTAAAACAAATGCGATTTTGAAAATTACAAAAAGACTAATTTTCATGTAGCATCAATTCATCTTTGACTACATTCAATTTATTCCTTACTTAGAAACTTCCATGCTGATTGACCAGCATAATTATCTGGGTTATTTTTAACAACAATTTATTTTCAGATATGCAGGTAGATGTTGCTTTAAAGTGCTAAATAAAAAAAAATCTAGCAAATGAGCTAAGAGCATTAAGTCAATTTTTCTGGTTAGTCTTAGATTTTATTCAGACAAGGACAAAATGAGTAGTTGAAAAACGAAAGTTCAGATGATTTTATCTCGTTTTACATAACTGGAAAGTTGTTAGACATAATTATAATACTGGGAATAAGAGCTATTGAATAATAGATAAAGGTTATAGGAGTTCTTCAACAAAATTATTCATGACCCCTTCAAATGTACTGAACCAAGCAAGCTAATATACAAGCCTGGACACAGACAGGCAAGCCCATCTGCAACAACGACTTGTAATGAGCAATCTGTCACTTTTCAGAAAGCAAGAAGAAGGGAATGATTCACAAATCACTACTGTTAATATAACTGAAATAAAACATTTTGATTTAGCCTTTTCACACATGAAATATAGAATAGTATGTGAGACTCTAGATATGCTGACACCTTTGTAATGTTCAGATGAAAAAGATGCACAACTACACATACAGTATGATCCTATTTATGTTAAAAAGAAAAGTCTATGTCTTAAATATACATGGAAGCACTTAGAACAGTGGTTCTCGGCCGGGCATGGTGGCTCACATCTGTAATTCGAGCGCTGTGGGAGGCCAAGGTGGGTGGATTTCCAGTGCTCACAGTTCGAGACCAGCATAAGCATGAGTGAGCCAGAGAAAAGACCCCATCTCAACCACCAGGAAAGAACACCGCCCGGCCTTGTGGCGAGTGCCTGTAATCCCAGCTACTTGGGAGGCAACGGGCCTGCGCATCCTTACAAGGAAGGACAATGGAAAAACAAACAAACAAACAAACAAAAAACAAGGAAACTAAGAAAAGTAAAAAAGCCAGCTGAAATAAAAGCATAAAAAAAAAAAAAACAGTGGTTCTCAACCTTCCTAAATGTCGCAATGTATTTTCATTGTTAAAAAGGGGTCGCAACCCACAGGTTGAGAACCGCTGACTTAGAAGGATACATATCAAATACTTCTAGGAGTCAGCTTGTGAAGAAGGGAGGATTTTTATATTTTGCTTTATATAATTGTGTATTTTCATTTTGCACGTGAACTACATATTACTTTTTAAGAAATCAAGATAAAATTCACATAAAAATTTCACCCTTTAAAATAGTATAATTTGTGGTTTTTAGTATATTCACAAAGTTGTGCAACCACTAACCACTACTTAATATTTCATCATCCCCCAAAGAAACCCTATACCTGTTAACAATCACTCCTTATTTCTTCATCTCAGCAGTCCCTGGCAACCACTGATCTATATTCTGCCTCTATGAATTTGCCTCTCTGGACATTCCATATAAATGGAATCATACAATATGTGAGCTTTCGTGGCTTCTTAGCATGTTTTCTAAGTTTATTTATGTGGCAGCATGTATCAGTAATTCATTCCTTTCTATGGCTACCTATTACTTTTATAAATAAAAAAAGTAAAAATAGATCTGATTTTTTTTTTTTTTAAGAGACAGAGTGTCATTTTTTCGCCCTCGGTAGAGTGCCATTGCATCACAGCTCACAGCAACCTCCAATTCCTGGGCTTAGGCAATTCTCTTGCCTCCGCCTCCTGCGTAGCTGGGACTACAGGCACCTGCCACAACACCCGGCTATTTTTTTGTTGCAGTTTGGCCGGGGCCGAGTTTGAACCCGCCACCCTCGGTATATGGGGCCAGCGTCCTACTCACTGAGCCACAGGTGCTGCCCAATATATCTGATTTTAAAAATACTCAGAAACACCTTACCCTTCTGTACAAAGCACTTTTAAAAAGAAAAAAAGAGATTAATGATGACATTTGAAAGTATTGCACTGTCACAGATAGCTGTTGCTTTAAATCCATGACCCCTTCAAATGTACTGAACCAAGTTAACATACAAGCTTGGACACAGACAGGCAAGCCCATCTGCAACAACGGATAGTAAGGAGCAATCTTTTCACTTTTCAGAAAGCAAGAAGAAGGGAATGATGCACAAATCATTACTGTTAATAGAGTCTTGCTCTGTCGCTTCAGCTGGAGTGCAGTGGTGTGATCACACCTCAATGCAGCCTCAGACTCCTGGGCTTGAGTGATCCTCCTGCCTCAGCCTCTTGAATAGCTAGGATTACAGGCATGTGCCACACTAATTTTTAAAATTTTTTTTTGAGATTGGGTTTTGCTATTTTGTCTACATGGCCTTAGACTCCTGGTCTCAAACAGTCCTTCCACCTTGGCCTCCCTAAAAGCTGGAATTATAGGCATGAGCATTCAGCCACAGACCACTTTATAGAAACTCAATGACAATAGCACTAAGTCTAGTGTCCATGTTAAAGCACAGTTTATTTCTGTCTCCCCACTAACACTCCCTTAAATATTGAGCCTCTGAGATCCCATTTAAGAGATTATCTTCTCAAATAGTATTCCTGTTTTCATTACATCTCTTCATTGAAATACTACCATTTACACAATAGACCTAGTTAACTCTGTGCCCAGCTACATTTTATTTTCTCTTATCTCTGCACCACTGCCCACCCTCAACATAAAAATACATATAATAACCACAAGAGGTACAGGCAAAGGTATAATTTGGATGTTTATGAATCTGCTGTCATTTGACAAGGATCCAGGTCTGGTTGACTGACTTCTGTGAACCGATCATAGGAAGAACATGTCTGCGACAGTGTAATACTTTCAAATATCATCATTAATTTTTATAGTAACTGGTACTTTATAGGTTTTATCTTCTGAATAAAAGTCATGAATACATTTTTTGATTTATATCATTAATGTCCAGTTATCTCATTATCTGAACAAGGGAATGTTATGTAATATTGGTTGATATATAAAATGTACAGTTCTTTTGTACTTAGGAGATTGCTGTTTCTCTCCATGATAAACCTTTATATTTAACCTCTACAACTGAGGACTCTTAACATATAAATATAAAAGGGATTCAGTTTTTCCTCTTAAAAAGACAGACTGGCCATTTGCTTGCCATAGAATTTTCCTAAGACACACTTTTGTATTAAAATTGCTTGCAGTAACAAAAAAAAAAAAAGAATTTTCCTAAGAAATTCTACTAGATTTATGCTTTGGAATGACCTCAGCAATTGCTGGTGAATGAAGCTGGAAAAACAAAACAAAGCAAAACAAACAAAACAGCTGTCAATGGTTTCAATAAACTTAAGAAGTTTAATGGCCGGTGCCCTAATCACTGAGCCACAGGTGCCAGCCCCATATACTGAGGGTGGCAGGTTCAAACCCAGACCTGGCCGAAGTGCAACAACAACAACAACAACAAAAAAAAAATAGCTGGGCGTTGTGGTGGGTGCCTGTAGTCCTAGCTCCTCGGGAGGCTGAGGCAAGAAAATCACCTAAGCCCAAGAGCTGGAGGTTGCTGTGAGCTGTGACGCCACAGCTCTCTACCGAGGGTGACAAAGTGAGACTTTGTCTCTGAAAAAAAAAAAAAAAAAAAAAAAGCTCAGCGCCTGTGGCTCAACGGGCTAAGGCGCCAGAAACGTACACCTGAGCTGGCGGGTTCGAATCCAGCCCGGGCCCGCCAAACAACAATGACGGCTGCCACCAAAAAATGGCCGGGCGTTGTGGCAGGTGCCTATAGTCCCAGCTACTTGGGAGGCGGAGGCAAGAGACTCGCTTGAGCCCAGGAGTTGGAGGTTGCTGTGAGCTGTGATGCCACAGCACTCTATCCAGGGTGACAGCTTGAGGCTCTGTCTC
>CAUYON010053698.1:0-16545 GCA_963573935.1 Arctocebus calabarensis | reverse complement strand
AAAGGGTGAGATCACACTTGTGGTCCATATTTGAAGGGTCAGGAGAAAACTTCTAAATACGGATCAAAAATGTTTTCACATAATAAATGAGAAAATCTCATGAATGTTATGTCAATTAGGTTGATGAAAATATCTCAGATTGTATGGGAAACCCGCACACTGTACCCCATGATTGAATTATTATACACAGTTACAATTCAATAAGAAAAAAAGAAAATCTGAGCAGTTCGACAGTTGACTCCCATCAGATGGTTGTGAGACCTTGAGCAGGTCACTTAACCTGTCTGTGCCCTTGGTTTTCTTGACTACAAAAGGGGACAAGAACACCAGATACCTCTGTTGTGAGGACAGATGGAATGAAGGCATGCAAAGCACCTGCATCACTGCCTGGCTGAGGTGGCCCAGGAGGAAACTTAACTCTATGTTATTCCTGTTAACTTCAACACGAAAGGATTTCTGCAGGAAGCAGGATCATTAGCTAATCCTGTCCCAACTCTGACCTAGCATGGTTCCCACATGGAAGCTGAGCTAAGTGTGCATGGTAGGCTTTCCCTAGAGCAACCTAGGTGAGAGGTGGAGAGAAGAGAGGTGGGAGAGGATGCCAGGCTGCCCAAGGCCTCACAGGAAAGGCATTCTGTTGCTGTGTCACATGAGGCGTCCTCTCAATGGGCTGCATGTGTGGCACCAGTGTGTGCAGAGCCATGAGGCCAAGGGAGAGGGGACACACATAAGCTGGTAGCTCAACTCACCCTAGGTTCACAGGTTGTGTGACTTGGTTCCCTGTGGGCCCTCCACTATACCCCTGGCCCTTGACAGACAGCTCCCAGGGTGGTGTCAGGGTGAGTAGTGCCCCTGAGGGTCTGGTCAGCCCAGGGGAGCCCACCTGCCATGGAGGCTGTGTCAAAGCCCTGCCCCTGACTGGGAGGAGCACAGTGGCTGATAGGGACCGGAGAAGAGGTGAGAGTGGTAGTGATGGGGAGGCGGGTGGGACAGAGCACACCTGGGACTGGGACCTGTTCTGCCCTTCACCATTACTTACCCTCCATAAGCCCCTGTCCCCATACATGCAACTCTAAATGAGATCACTGCGAGGATTGCAAGTGATTTCGGGTACTGTGCTTTTCAGCATAGGTATCTAAGAAGTGACAGATAATATTTTCCTGGCTATTAATACTTGAAATGGATGTCAATTTGCCATAACACCATTTGCCTCTTGAAATGAGTTTGAATTCAAAAATAGTACTGAGACAGACTAAAAGAAGCTGGTGCCCACAGCAAAGAGGATACAACTTAAATTCAGGGCAGATCAGAGGAAATGACTAAGAAAGCTCATGCCAGAAAACAGACCTCTTGGATGTTTTTAAAAGGCCATCGAGGAGGTCATGAGTTAGGAGAGATCGTGGGAACCAGGAAATGATTTTCATGTGAGAATGATGTGAGTTATATCCTAATTCAGTGTTGGGTGGGGGAACAGCTGTCTGGGAGGCAGCCTCCTCTGGAAACAGTGACAGCTTGCTAAGGCATCGCATGTGTATTTATTATCTAGAAGGGAAAACATCTACTTCTCTTTGATGTTCTGCTTCCCAATCTTGTTGAAAATTGAGATCAGAAGAAAACTCTAGATTGCTCCGATTTCATCACTGAATGACTAGAGGTCATTAAATGTTTCCTGCAAAGATTTTTAATTCAAGTATCAAAACCAGGAAAAAAAAACAAACCTTAGACACAGATGCAAACAGAAATGAAATAGAGCTGCTCTTATCTAAGGTACCATCTCTTCTTGGTACTGAAAGAGATAATGTTTTTGCAGTATAATTTTATAAGGAGTTAACAAAATCAGTGAAATTATCTTAAGTGAAAACACTGAAGGCGTTATCCCATTGCTGGTTAAGATAGGCTGTAACTGTGCAGCTGCTCTTCCCCTAGTACAGATTATTTTATGTGAAATACTGACTAATGGATGAAGGTCTGATGATGTAGGAATACGAACGACTTTATAGCCTGATATTCAAGAATGAAACCAGTAATACAATTGTTGTATGAAAAATTAGCACAAAACATCCATTGCTACAAGTGAAAGGTAGATTATTGTTTTCTGTTTTAAAATGGTAAAGTCTTCACAAAAGCAAGAACAAATCTGCAAACACTGTGAGTCCATGAAGTTTAATGTGATCTTATATAATATTATGAACGGTTAAAAAAGCTAAGAAGAAATGCGGGAAGCTACTGAGCTATGTTGTTTTCATAATTGTAATGACTGCGGGATTTATATGATCCCTTTCAAGATAACCAAGGTGATTAAATTTTTTGTTTTAGAACTTAAATTTTATATGTATAGAACATTAAATCTATAGACATAAGAGCCCATCAAAATAAAATCAATAATTATCAATAAATACAGACCTCTATAACCAGGTCTGTAAGATTTTAGAGCCAGACACATCTGCTTTATAAACTCAACACTGAAAGTTGAGTGACCTTGGATAAATTATTTAGCTAAATCTCTCAGAATGATCATATCTCCCATGTAGGGTCATGGAGAGTATTAAATAACATAGTGGTACTAAAATTGTGTTTAACGCATAACGAACACTTGATGATAAATGATAAGAAGCTTTTTTTTGTTTCTTTTCTCACTCTTCCTTAAGCTTATTATCTGAAATAATCAGATATATATCTGAAATAAGATATTTCAGATATTATATCTTATCTGAAATAAGATATTTCTTGGTTTGAAACACTGGCCCTGAACTATTTATCTTCATTTATCTTACAATATCTCAGAATTGACATGCATTTTAAACATTAGCACTTTGTCTGAAAGGAAAGTCAGTTTGAGTAACCCTTACTTTTCTTCACTAACCTAAGAAGGTTGGCAAGGTTAACCATAAGTCTGTTTAATCAATAAAAAACTTTTAAAAATTAAAAAGCAATGATATGATGTAATTTCTTACTTATTTTTCCTTATCTCATTTCCTCTAAATTTTTCATTACCTTATATTTAAATAAAGCAAAATCTGACTCATTGGCATGTAATAAGTGTTTGTTGAGTAAGAGGAAAGAAATAAATATTTTAATTGTGACAAGAGGCAACACCGCCTCCATGGAGGCTGAACAGACCTTGATTAAATTACCCAGGGCAGAAAACATTATGCTGCCTACTTCTCTTATGCAGAGCTACTGCAATTCATTTCTTGGGATAAAAGAAGAGTTAAAGTAATTAAATAATAAGGGGAAGCTGAACAATTTTAAGCATCTTTTATTTACAATTAGGATTTTAGTGTTAAAGGGAACCTTAGAGATGAAACAGCTCAACCTTCTTAATTTACAGAGGAGGAAACCAAGATCCTGGGAGTTTAACTGGGCTGCAGGAGGAGTTCATTTCTCTGCATTAGAGTTAGCTCTTAAAGGGTCTTGTCCCAGGGTACTTGTTTATCTTCACGCTTCTCTCGATTCCAGGGCACTTATTCGTCTACAAAAAATAGACAGCAAGATAAAGCCTGTGGCTGAGAACATGGGCCTTTGGGTTGGAGAAACCTGACCCTGCTCCCCACCACTAAATGTGTCACCTTCTACCGATTGTCCAAAGTACTCGTCACCTTACCTAATCTTTCTGGGCCTCAGTTTCCTTATCTATAAAGAGGGGATGACAAACACTTGTCATATTCTAGATAGAAACAACCAATCTTCATAGTTTATTATTGATGGTCACTGGCTTGATAGTTAAAGGATTACCACCAGCCAGTACACACTATGCTAATGGGTGCCCATTAACTATGATTATATTACAAGTTAGAAGTGGCAAAACATGAAGGCAAAAATAGTCCTGTGTTTTGCTAACAATGGGTCACAGATTTGGCTCTAAGCTTCTTTACAGCCAACACAGAGGTAAAAACAGGATCGATCACACTGTTAATAGCGAACTCTGGTGTATTGATTACCTGCATCTGGCCTACCAGGACCACCTCATTCACTCCCATCTTTGAATTTTCAAAGTCTTCATTTACCAGACAGAGCAGTGTGGGTTTTAGAGACATGTGAAACAGTAAGGGCCGCCAGGTTTGTCTGAGTCCCAGCATTTCCCTCACAGCCACCCAACTTTTTGATAGCACCTGTGGGAGAGACTCAGCTAAGTGTTTTCCCTCAGAATATCCATTCTTGGGAAGTGCAAGGTTTTGGAAAAAAACAGGCGTGAGTTTGGGGTTATGCAGCTGTCTGTCTTTGTATTTTCATTCATTGCATCTCCCATCTAGCAGATGCTTAGTAGATAGTTGTGATTCACAGTTACACATCAACAAGTGCCAGGGAGTTACTGGTAGAGAGTCCTTTGGTTTTAAGCCCTGTTTGTAATGGAGAGATTATTTCTATGTCAGGCAATATAGACTTTTCATCCAACTCAAAGCTTAAATGTTGGTATTTTACATGAGAAATGGAATCTATATGAACTCTTCTGCCATGGGTACTGATGTGCAATGACTTATGTTATTAAATATCAGAATGAAATAAAACCAATTTCTTTAAAAAAGTAGAGAGTAGTATAATTCTAGCATCTCAGATATCTTTCAGAAGAGGCATATTAACCATTTCCTTTGAAGACATGTATATGATTATATCTCATGTGTAGTCATGGCTGAGCTCTCATTTTCCAAAGAGGTAATATGCACTTTGCTTGGAGTACCATCTACAGAGAAAATATAGAAAGGTTATGCTTTCATTAATATATTTCTAAATCTGCATATTGAGATATGTGAAATTTCCTAAATTTTCTTTAGAATATATTTAGAGTTGCTTATTTTATGTGGTATTTTGTCTTTATCTGTATTTATTACAGCTAAGAATCAATTTCCTTCTCTGAATAACTGTTCTTAAACCAATTGCCCTTAAATCTCTTCTCATTTACACAAGTTAATAAAATTAGATGAGAGAAATGTTGTCATTTATTCCCTATGGTATTTCTTTTCTTTCTTGTTTGCAATTAAGTGCTTTATTCTAATTTCATTTATAAGCTGGGACTCTGTAAATATTAAATAGAAACATCAGCTAAAAGATGGTTTTGGCTGTGCACTGTGGCTATAATCCCAGCACTCTGGGAAGCTAAGGCAGGAGGATCTCTTGAGCTCAGGAGTTCGAGACCAGCCTGAGTGAGAGTGAGACCACCCCTGTCTCTACAAAAAATAGAAAAACTATCTGAGTAAGAGTGAGACCCCTGTCTCTACAAAAAATAGAAAAACTATCTGGGTGTGGTGTAGTCTAAGTTACTTGGGAAGCTGAGACAGGAAAATGGCTTACGCCCAGGAATTTGAGGTTGCTATGAGCTACAGCACCACGGCGTTGCAGCCTGAGTAACAGAGCAAGGCCCCATCTGATAGGTTGTTTGGGATAACTGAGGCTCACCCGGAGCTGGTTCACTTGCTTCTGTCTGCCGCTTCTAACCCTATATTCAAATTATGTTTTATTTGACCCAAATAACGAGGCTTTGTAACCCCTTTCTTCTTTACCAGCCCCTCTGCTTTTGCTGTATCTGAAGCTAACATGTCACTGAGAAACGAGCCAAGGGTCAACACCTCTGCGCTACGCAGGATTGCTGCTGACATGAGTGACCTGATAGGAAGCCTGGACTCGCGGGAGCTCCACTTTGAGGGCGAGGAGGTGGAATATGATGCGTTTCCTGGAGACCCCAGGACACAGGAAGGTAAAGACTGGGGATGTGAGGAGGAAGAAAACAGTTTATCAGGGCTGGCTGGCAGAGCACAGATTTGAAATAACCAGGAAATGATACAGATACTGTATCATAACACTGGGTGAGGTAGTTTCATTAGAGATTGCTTGTACTGCGGTCTCTCAAAATGCCTGTTGAAGGCAAGTTATGCTAATATTACATGTTGAGTAACTTTGCTTGCTTATTTTTCAGAGTATATCCCTTTCTCTGCCGTTTATAACACCCAGGGATTTAAGGAACCTAACATACAGACGTATCTCTCCGGCTGTCCAATAAAAGCACAAGTTCTGGAAGTGGAGCGCTTCACGTCCACGACAAGGGTCTGAGTCTGCAGCCTCTGCTTTTATTTGTCAGGGTTTATGGATTGTGCATTGCTGTGTTCCCTTCTCGGGTTTTGTTTGTTTATTTCTCTGTCACTTCTAAGTCCTATCGCTTCCCAGGCCTTGCTTCTTTCCCGTTTAATCTTTATTCTCAGACTCCTCTTCTTCCATCCTGGATAATACTCTTTCCTTTTAAAGACATTTAAGGTAATTTCAGTTTAATAAGTTGCAAAGTGCCTCTCCTAATCCTCTCTCTTGCTGATTTTCTGTTCCATGTGGACTCTTAGGCATGCTCATCCTGCCTAGAATGCCAGGTACAAGTCAAGGGACAGTTTAGCTTTCCTAACTCTTATTTAGCAAGAAAATGTTAGTGTTACCTGGCTCTAGAAAAAAAAACAAAAAGCCAGGCCGCTGTCTTTGCCTGCACCATCTCCTGGGAGAAGTGCTGAGAGGGCTCGTGGCATGCTCTGCCTCTCTCACTTGTTCCTGGGGCCCCAGCCTTTAGTCCTCATCCAGATAATTTTTCCACTGAACATTGAAAGGGCTTTGGAGTAAACCCTCCAACAAGCACAGCCGTGCCCTTTGCAATGGACTGCAGTAGGAGAGGCTGTTGGGTACTTACCTTTGCTGGGCCCCTGCCTGGATTTCGCACTTGTCAGGTCTGGAGGTGGGAATGTTGCTGCAGGGTGGGGGCCTTTGTCCCTTTAGGTTAGGCTCCACCTGCCTGAAGGAGGCCACTGCTGGCTGCTGCCTCAGGGGAAGTGTGGTTAATAACCTCCTGCCTTCCTTTCGGCCTGTGCGGCCCTGTTTCCCTGATGCCTTTGCAGGGGACTCTGTCCTGCTCTCCCCACGCAGGCACTGACTCCTACTCACACCCACTGTGGTGGGTGGCTTTGCTTTTTGCTTTTTGGAAGAGTTGTGTCCACCATACACCACTGAGCACAACTCAGCCGGAAAGTTCTTTAAAGTGACCTCTGTCTTCTTATTTTGCCGTTCAGGTTTTAAATGGAGAGGTAGAAAGGTGTGAGGTTAAATGCATGGACTCCACAACAGGACAGTGTGGTTTAATTCTTGTCTTTGCTTTGTGATTTTGAGCAAGTTACTTAACCCCTCTGGTTCTCAGCTTCCTTATCAGAATAATGAGTATAATAGTGCTTACCTGATAGGTTTGTTATGGAGGATTTAATAATAATAATAACAAGTAGTGGTATATTGTATAGGATCCACTATGAGGATTTGATAGCAACATGCAGCATTACATCATGCAAGTGTGCCTCAGGTCAGGGGCTGATGGACCTTGAAATGGTACGAAAGTAGAGACGTGGAAGGGAGGAGGCGTGACATGCTGTTTGTGGAGGACAAAAGGGCCAACATGGGGTTCCCAGCATCCCTTACCTCCTGCTGCTCTGTGATCCCCGTCAATTGCCTGTTCACTTCTTGTGTTTGTGGACTGGACCCTGAAGGCTAATTAGGGTCTTCACTCACTGTCTCCTTGGCCTGGTTTCTAGTTTCAGGTGTGTGTGTGGGGGGTTTGGAGGGGTAGGCTTTGTACCAGTTTGCCTGATGTGATTCAAAGTTTGTCTTATGTAATTTATCAGGTGAGCACGTAAAAGGATATTAGTTCTGTAATCAGGTGTTTTTGAAAAAAATTGCTTCAGTACTTACATAAAATGAGTAAGCTAGACTTAAATATACTTTTATGTTACTGATTAATTAACTGTTGTTCATTGAGAGCTTTGGAATTTTTGTGGTAATCTAAAATATCCACTGTTTTTTATTTATCACTGTAGGTACCAAGTATCAATCTTTACACCATTGAATTAACACATGGGGAATTTACATGGCAAGTTAAGAGGAAATTCAAGCACTTTCAAGAATTTCACAGAGAGCTGCTTAAGTATAAAGCCTTTATCCGAATTCCCCTTCCCACGAGAAGGTAACCATTTAGTAGTTATCATGGTAGTGATCGTAGTGTTATCATGGTAGACAGTGTGTTTCATTCATATTATAGTCTAGTCCATTGTTGGTGAGTATTTTTAATTAAATGGGCTCTTTTAAATATAAGACATATCATGAAAGATAATACAAGAATCATATTCAAAGAATATTCTAATGTGTTTGTTTTAGACACACATTCAGAAGACAGAACGTTAAGCGGGAGGAGCCCCGGGAGATGCCCAGTTTGCCTCGTTCATCTGAAAACGGGATCAGGGAAGAACAGTTCTTTGGTAGGAGGGTAAGTCCTCTCCCTGTTCTTGTGCTGTGAAGTGACTTTGCAGCTTTAGGGAGCCATGTCCTTTGTCGGCAGTGAAGGGGTCCGGCTGCCACTTCTTCGCACTGCTCTGGCACCAGGCTATTTAGCTTTCCTAGAACTTGTTAGGTATCCCTTTCTTCCCCAAACCACTGAGAAATGGCATTTCTGTTGGAGAGGAAGAGTGTTCTTTGTGAGAATTTAGGTTATGTAGAAGCTGCCTCCTTGCTGAAACCTTTCTGGGCTTGTTGTGAGTCAAAGATTGAACTCATGTTGTGGGCGTCAAGATCTTTCTTTAAAACATGCATTTCCATATATTTGCTTTAGTATTTGTAGGGTTTTGTGTGGAATAAAATCCCATTCCTAGCCTGTGCATGGGCAGTCATGTGGGGGGACACAGCACCAGGACAGAAGGCAGGAGGGGGTGGGGGACACACATCTGCCTGCCTGTTCTCCTTCAGTGACAGGAGCTAGGTTGGGTGGAAAAGGTTTTTCTTTGTGTGTTTGTTTGTTTACTAGAAAATTAAGAAGCAATTTGCTAATTTTTGTCATCTCTATTTTGTAATCTGAAACTTTCATGCTACAGAGGGCATGTTTGACATCTTCTCCATGGCTGTCATCTTTTCAGGGGGTTGGAAGAAATATTTTCCATAATATCCAAAGCTGTGACATGATATAGTTTGTGTTGCTGTGTACAGGGATCCGTGTTGTGCTGAGAGGGAGTATGGCTGTTACAGCAGGGATTCAGCAAAGGGGCGCCAATGTCACGGCCGGTGTGGTGGCTTTGTTGCTCTGCAACCCCAGCCCCGTGTCCCCCCTTCCACTTTAACATATTTAATATCCGATGCATTTTACTAGAAAATTTTGTACCTTTAACTTTTCCCTTTTCTCCTGCAAAGCTGTTTGTAAAATTATAGTGTACCTGCCAGTAAATTTGATGTTAGAATAGAAAAATTTATAAGATTTTTACAAAAATCAACAAATGTTTTAAAAGTACCTGCTATGGACATATCCAGCTCTAAGAGATGGAGGATTAAAAGAATATAAAGCTCCAGGCTTGTTAGCAGTTCTTAGCAGACCCAACCATGTGCAAAGTTAAATATCAAGAAGAGATTTAAATAACTACAAGAGAACTATGGAAATCATACCTTAAGACTGTTTAGGATTCTTTTCCTAGTGTCCATATCAATCAATAATTAAAAAACTTACAAAAGTAATAAAAAAAAATAAAGGGTGGCACTTGTGGCTCAAAGGAGTAGGGCACTGGCCCCATATGCCAGAGATGGCGGGTTCAAACCCAGCTCTGGCCAAAAACTGAAAAAAAAACAAAACAAAACTTACACAAGTGAAGATGAAATGATGATCTTATTATTACTATTTCAGTTTTTAAATACATTGACCATGTTAACCATTCTCTAAAATATTTGCATTACAGAAACAACTGGAAGATTACTTGACAAAAATCCTAAAAATGCCCATGTATAGAAACTATCATGCCACAGTAAGTACTAGGGAGGGATTTGACTGTGAAGAGATTTGTAATGTAGTGAATTGCCAGCTAATTTTGGATCATTTTATTAACATAAGTGATTGTATACACATCTTGAATTAAAATAAATTAAATGAATGCAAAATTGATTTGCCAGCAAGGAATCAGTTATGGTGATATGATGCTATTTTGAAATTTTTGAATTCATACCATTATCTATAATGGCAGATTTAAATGAATTTCAAATTTCCTGTAGGTTAGATTATCTAGAAATCAACTCTCTTCTCTCTTCTTGCTTCCAGAATAATGCCAAAAAGCATTTCTAGCTTCAAAGAACAATATTGAGCAGTAAGTTATAAAAACAGTTTGGGGAAAGTTGAATGCCTAAGGGATGTGTGGCAAGTGGTTGCCATCTGACTGGCCTGTGATGCCTGTAAAAAGTTTGGCTTTTTTAAAATTGTTTTCTTGTCTTTTTTGACAGGGTCTTGTTCTGTTACCTAGGGCCGTGATGTCCTCATAGCTCACCAGCAACCTCAAATTCCTGGGCTCCAGGGATCCTTCTAAGCCCTGTCTTTTCTTTTCTTTTTTTTTTTTTTTTTTTGAGACTTTGTCTCATCATGTCTCCCTCGGTAGAGTGCTATGGCATTACAGCTCACAGCAACCTCCAACGTCTTGGGCTTAAGCAATTCTTTTGCCTCAGCCTTCCAAGTAGCTGAGGCTACAGGCACCCACCACAATGCCTGGTTATTTTATTGTTGCAGTTGTTTATTTGGCCCGGGCTGGGTTCGAACCCGCCACCCTCGGTGTACGTGGCTGGTGCCATAACTACTGTGCTACAGGCTCTGAGCCTAAGCCCTGTCTTTTCATGTGAAAGTGAGAAGCATGGGAAAATCTGGGGAAAAGAAAAACTTTGAGAAATCTGAGACAAGAGAAAAGAGATGATGGGGCTTAGAAGCAGCTGCAGAGATTAAACTTGGGAGGAAGGCAGCTGGGAAGCAGGAGGGCGTGGACTCTGCAGTGTCAGCGGTGTTCTGCCCTAAGTCTTCTTAGAGGCCTTTGAAAGAAGGAGTGGTGGGTGGGGGCTGTTTTTAAAGGGCTAGTCTTCAGTTATCCAGAGAGCTAGATAACTGAGAATGTACCAGTTCAGGGGTTTCCAGCCTGTGGCCCCATGGGTGGCCTGCCAGGCTTATGCTGCCAGGATTTTTTTGCTTAACTGTAGTGTTGGATATCAGGAAATATAGAGACAATTTTTTTTTTTTTTTGCTAGTGAACATTTGTGTTTGTGTATTTAATATGTGGCCCAAGGCAACTCTTAGTCCTCTAATGTGCAGCAGAGAAAAAAAAAAGGTTGGCCACACTAGATTAGTATGTTTGCATCTGTGTATGCATAGCTGGTGTTCCATGTTTGCATGCAGTGTGTGTGCAGCGCTCGGAGCTGGTGCAGCTGTGACCTGGAAAGAGGGCACCACGTGAACACACAGGGAGAGGGAGACCTCAGGGCCCTGGTTCTGCTGGATCTCTTGTCCTGCAGCACCATTAATACCTGGCAGCAGGTCCAGATGTGCCTCTGGCTGGTGCCCCTCACACACAGGCTGACCTGCGTCCGGCCCACCTTCCTCTGGCTGGTCCCCCTCACACACAGGCTGACCTGCGTCCGGCTGATGCCCACCTTCCTCTGGCTGATGCCCACCTTCCTCTGGCTGGTCTGATAAAAGTTCATTCAAGGGATTCAAAGGACCGTCAATAGATTCATAATCTTAAAAAGAAGTTTTCTCAGAAAACCAGGAATTTTGGTTTAAGAGGATCTCAAAAGAAGGAGGCGTTTCCTCCCTTCTAGGATGCAGAAGTCACTTCCTATGGATGTAACATGCAGACTAAGGATGTTACTACTAGTAGTTTTTAAAATGCTGTCTCCTGTCAGAGGAGCTTAGGCCTGTGTATGGCACACAGTGCTATGTGATGTTTTTTCTAGTTATTGTAGTTAGTAATGCTATTACAATTCCCAAATGCATGCCTTTTTTTTTTGGAGACAGGGTTAGAATGTAATGGCATCGTCACAGCGCACAGCAACCTTAAACTCTTGGCCCAAGCAATCCTTCTGCCTCAACCTCCCAAGTATCTGGGACTACAGGTGCCTGCCACCACACCCAGCTATATTTTCTATTTTGTGAAGAGAGTGGGCCTTGTTGTGTTGCTCAGACTGGTATCAAACTCCAGCCTTAAGTGATCTTTCCACGCCAACTTCCCAAAGTGCTGGGATTATAAGCTTGAGCCACCATGCCTGGGCCAGACATATATTTTTAGTAGAAAACATTCAATCTTTTCCTGAAAATTTTCTAATTTTTATTAATAATTAAGCATTTTAATTATGTAGCTGAATTTAACATTATAGTACAATAATCTATTAAAAAAAAAACCCAGCTACCTTGGCCAGATGTGGTGGCTCATGCCTGTACTCCTAGCACTCTGGGAGGCTAAGGTGGGAGAATTGCCTGAGCTCAGGAGTCAAGACCAACCTAAACAAAAGTGAGACCTTCTCTCTCTACTAAAAATAGAAAAATTAGCAGGGTGTGATGGCAGGCGTGTGTAGTCCCAGCTGGGTGGGAGGCTGAAGCAGGATAGCTTTGAATCCAGGAGTTTTAGGCAGCTGTGAGGTAGGCTGACACCAGGGCACTACTCTAGTGGGGGCAACAAAGTGAGACTCTTGTCTCAAAAAAAGAAAAACAGCTACCTTATGTATTTTATTCTCAGGATGTTGAGATAATATCAATAGGACTATAGTAAAAGAACACTTTAAAATTAACCCCAAATACCAATAATAAAAGCAAATAACATTACTCTTGACAGCAGATAACCAAAAAAAAAAAAAAAAAATTCCTAAAAAGAAACAAATAAAAACACTGCCTCCTGATGTGTTCTCTGAAATCCAACATGCTATTTTCTTTAATAGAGAATGATTTAAATGTGATTTTAAAACAGTTAATGTGTTCTAGTACACATATGCAATAATTTTCATTCTTTTTTACTTTTCTGCCTTCCTGTGACTTAAATTATTTCTTTTGGCTTTCGAACAATACTTTGGGACTTCACTCTTTGTTTTCCCTGTACATTATTACATTTTGTATTTTAATGTTGAGTAAAGAACAGTTACATTGTTAAAATGTTTGTTTTCACAATGTTAAACTTATTTTGCCAGTCATAAAAATCT
Organism: Arctocebus calabarensis; assembly: GCA_963573935.1. NCBI lineage: Eukaryota > Metazoa > Chordata > Mammalia > Primates > Lorisidae > Arctocebus > Arctocebus calabarensis. Next base: position 3,558 of record CAUYON010053698.1, on the reverse strand, counting down.
TTTCAAAGTTAAGCCATATTATATTTGGAAATTCCCAGTTTCCTTATAAATATTTCCTTTGGACAGGAAAGCCTCATTAGCAACTGACTAAATAGATTATTCTCCTCATTTTTGATGGCTACTGAGATTATTCTCTCCAGAGCTGAATTCTCCATTCTCTTGAATCTATTGATTCAAGCATAAGATACAATTTGATATGTATTAGTTCTCTAACATTATTTTTCCTTTAATACTAAATGTAACCCGACCTCATGTTTGTGAAATTATTGACATCTGTGTATTTTCTTCAATAATGGTCAGAAATATTAAAAATCCCATCTGCAAAAGGCCTATTAAGAAGTTATTTTTACATAGGCGCAGTTCATACGTTTATAATTATAAAACAACCCTATTTTAAATTCATTCAGTCCTTGAACAGGTAGAATCATTGATCATAGGTCAAGGGTCTGGATAGGATGTGACCTTAATCTCTGTGGGACCATCCAGGTCTGTGCTTGGAATATGCACTTTTACCAAACAGCTCAGGTGATTCTTACCATCAGGACAGTATGAGAAATGTTATGGTCAGCTTGGAGATGTCGGTAAAGCTGGACCATTTTAAAAAGTGGAGATGGATTTTATCATTGCAGTATTTGTATAATGGTGCGTTCTTGGAAGGAGTTGGGTTTAGACTTCAAGGCATAGACAGCTTGTTTTTCTCAAATGGCTTTTGAAATTAGACATGAACAGTTCTCTCACTTTTCTATTGTCTTTGGTGGGGTTTGTACTCAGACAGCTATCTTTTCTTTCAGGATTACCAAGACTTCCTCTGTTTCTAACTCCTTTTTCTTGTGGTTCTGAGAGTATCCAGAGTATCTCAATATTAGTATATCTAGCATCAGACAGTTTCTTCAGTGATTATTAGTAATTCATTCAGTTTTCTTTCTTGTGGTTCTGAGAGTATGCAGAATATCTTAGAATATTAGTATATCTAGCATCAGATAGTTTCTTCAGTGATTATTAGTAATTCATTCAGTTTTCTTTGCTTGTTTATAAAATTGAGTCAAATGTATTTCACCTTTTTCCTCTAAGCATAAATATGTAAAAGAAATAGCGTTACCTGAGTTGTATAAAAATATAAATAATCTAAAACAGGAATTCTTTTTGTTTTCTGAAATTGAATTAGTTCTGGCTACAGTAAAAAGTCCACCAGTGAGGCAGTGAGGCATTTTAATTAGTACCTGGAAACTGCTTATTCTCCAGGGAATTGAAAGGAAGAGGAATGAGTAATAGTAAATATACGTTTTTTCTTACTTAGGATTAATATCTAGAATTGGAACAAAATGCAAAATGTCCAAGAGAAGGGCTGCAAGCTGATAGGATCATATCCCTGATTTGAAATAAATAATTTAACTCCCTCTGATAACCCAGATTCCTTCTTCCAGCTTGAAATAAATCTGAGATACAGCATCCCACACATCAATGATACTGAGTTTGCCTCACCCTTGTTTTGTGGGATGAATAACTTTACCTCGAAGGAAAGAGCAGGTAAAGGATAAAGATGCATGCACCATGGGTGTCCCCCCAGCACGGTCAGGTTGTAGGAAGTGGCCTCGGCCTCTGTCTAGCCTCCCAGCTTCCGCATAGGGCAGAAGCTGGCTTTGCCTGGAACCAGGGGCAGCCTTCCACGCTCTTGTCTCTTCTGCTTTACTGCTGGTGATTTCTGACTTAGCCACTCGCTTGAATTTTAGCTGCTGGGAGACACAAAAGGAGCCTCTGAAAGTCCCTCTCCCTTGCAATGTCCTACAAAGACGAGTGAAGCACCGTGGGTGCAGGACTGCCGAGTAATTCCTGGGGCCCCGCGTTACCACCAGAGTTTATTGCTTGTCTCTTGGTGTGGAAATATTTTTGCGTCTGTTTCTCTAACTTTTTCAGTATCCAATTGGTAAGTCACATTGTACTTTTTCACTTGTGACCACTTTCCACCTAATACCAAGAATGTTATTAAATTGCATTTTTCACAAATTCCTTTGCCAGAAAACAAGGAAAGATATTGATTAGCCTCTTACCCAACAGATCAATGGAATAAGCCCTGTGAAATGCTGTTAGGCTAAGCTGATCTTTAAATTCTTACTTCCAAGTTCCCTGCCCACATGGAGAATGGAATTCTTATCACTGAGAAGTCTGGATAACATTATCTTTGTCACATTTCAAAATTCTAAGCTACATTTGCCTCTCAGTTGACTTTGACATGTTTAGTTTTAATTTGATAAATCTCTATTATAACATGTTTATTGCAGAATTTTTTTTCTTTATATATAATAGGGCTAGTTCCTTCTTGAAATTTCTTTTTAGTCAAACTTTACTAAAGGCATTAAGATAAATTAAATTTCATATTACCATGTAATTTTTAATTTTCTACATTATGAATGCATAATTTTTTATTTAGATGAAATTCTTTACACTTGGCAATTTTGTTATGCTATTCTAAACTTACAATTTCTGAATGATTTCACAGACTACTTCTGTTGTCAATTATTTGATAAGAGCTATGTGAATAAGAAAAAAATCCAGATATTAGATAAGTAATTTCCTTGATTTTTATTTTCATTTCCTATTCTTCCCAAATACTCTGTGACTTAGTGTAAATTAGTTACACCTCTAGTAATAGTTTCTTCAATGTTAACTAGGATTGATATGATTTGTCTGCATCCTAGAGATAAAACGAGGAGTTGTGGTTTAGGATTTTGACACATTTTAGATTCTGTGGCTGACAATCTGAGCATCCTTCTGACAGCTCATGGCTGTTGCATTTTCTTAGAACACACTTCCACAAATCATATAAAACATGCATGGTATGAGGAATGAAGTACAAAGACTTTGACTTTTAGAAACCTTATTTTAAAAATTACCTTATGAAGATATGTCCAATTTAGGATTTGTAAACATATTTAAGTTCTTTTGAATTTTAAAGATCTACTTTCTCTAACCCTAAAAAAATGAAAGAAATGCAATCATTTAATTCAACCTCTGAGGAACTGACAGCTCTGAGATGTTTGTAACTTTTTTTATAAGGTTAATAATTAGATATAGCCAATCAAATATAAAACTTTGAAGAAAAACTTTTGTTTTCTCTCACTTTATTAAGTGTAGATGAAATGTCGGCTCCTAGTGATGTCCTAACTAGGAAGTGGTCACCTCTCGCGGTTCTGTGGCTCCGTGACCACCTCCCCATGTGGCTGGTGTGGTTCTTCCCACAGAGCTCTGCTGAGATGCCTGTCTCCATGCTCTGTCTCCCCTCTGCCTCCTGCGTGTGGGAGACTATCTTTTTTGTATTTGTTCTTCTGCCAGCACTGTTGGTGACATAGTCTAAGAACTACTGAAACATCTGAACTTACAGAGGGCTGCTTTAAAAATATGTCTATATTGGGAACAATAGAGTGTTTAATATGAGTAATTGTTTCAGGAATTACTTGTTTTTTGAGACAGAGCCTCAAGCTGTCACCCTGGATACAGTGCTGTGGCATCACAGCTCACAGCAACCTCCAATTCCTGGGCTCAAGAGAGTCTCCTGCCTCC
>CAUYON010053696.1:0-12658 GCA_963573935.1 Arctocebus calabarensis | reverse complement strand
AAAGAAAGAGAAAGAAAGAAAAGTAAGAAAGAAAGAAAGAAAGAAAGAAAGAAAGAAAGAAAGAAAGAAAGAAAGAAAGAAAGAAAGAAAGAAAGAAAGGAAATGAAATCCATCATTCAAAACCTTCCCACAAACAAAATCCCCTACCCAGTTATTTTCACTGGCAAATTCTACCAAGCTTGAGAAAGAAATTCTAATAAAAAATGGTAAAGAGGAAACTGTTCCCAACTCAGTTTACAAGGCTGCATAATCATGATCCCTGAACTTGATCTCACCTATAAATAAAGACACAAGAATCCCAAACAACACATTAGCAACACAAATCCAGCAAAATATAAAACAAGGATAACACATCATAACTAAATCCAACCTATTCCAAGAATGCAAAGTTGTTTAAGATCCAAATATCAAAATATATTGCCACATTAACAAGATATAGGATTTTAAAATAGGATATAGGATATAAAATCATCTCCATAAACGTGGAAAAATATTTGATAAAATTCTGTCTATTCAAGATGTTTTTCAAAAATTTAGGAAACTAGGAATAGAACAAGTCCTTCTTCTGGTGAAAGGTTACTGCCAATGTCCATTGAATGGTAAAATGTTGAAAGTCTCCCTCTGGGATTGGGAAAAAGACAGACATCATTCTCAGCACTGCTGGTCAGCACTGTGTGGAAAATCATGGCCAAAGAAAGGCCAGTTAAGGAATAAAGGGTACAAGGGTCACAAAGGAAGAACTAAAACTTTCTCATGAATAGTGTGATTATCTGGGATGAAAATCCAAAAGGATCCACAGGAAAATTGTTAGAATTAAAAAGTGAGTGTAGCAAGTTTCCTGGATAAAGACCAAAATTCAAAAATCAGTGAGATATTTGTATACTAGCAACAAACAGAATCATTGTTAAATATATCATTTATGATTACACCCAAAATATCAAACAACAGGAAAGAAGTTTGACAGGAGATGTGAAAGAACCTAAATACCAAATTATAAAAACAACATTAAGAAATACAAAAGAGACCTAAAAAAATGGAGAGATCAGGTGGCGCCTGTGGCTCATGGAGTAGGTTGCTGGCCCCATATACCGAAGGTGGCGGGTTCAAACCCAGCCTCGGCAGAACTCCAAGATTAAAAAAAAAAAAATAGCCGAGTGTTGTGGTGGGCGCCTGTGGTCCCTGCCACTCAGGAGGCTGAGGCAAGAGAATTGCTTAGGCCCAAGAGCTGGAGGTTGTTGTGAGCTGTGATGCCATAGCACTCTACCGAGGGCGATAAAGTGAGACTCTATCTCTTAAAAAAAAAAAATGGAGAGATCTATCATGTATATATATTTGAAAAAGTCAGAATTACAAAGATGTCAAGCCTCTAGAAATTGGTCTATAAATTTTTTGTGATTCCAATTAAATTTCCAACATGTGTGTATGTATGTGTGAAACCTGTGAACTGACAACTTAATTCTAAAATTCTAAAATTCAGGAAAATGAAGAGCCGGAGCATTGTGGAGGGTCCTTCAGACTTATTCCAGTGGATGTCAAGACTTGTGATAAAAGCTCCGGTATTAAGCCAATGTGATATTAGTGCTGTGATACGACCCACAGAACACACTTAAAAGCCCGGAATGACATAGGAACCTTGATTTCAGGAAGATGGTTCTGCCGACTGGAGGGGTCTTTCCAATGAGACCCAAGAGATGTTGCTGGCAGACATGCCCCTTGACCTCTACTATTACAATTGCAGCACTGAGAATCTATCAGAAGTTAAAGTAGGATGTCCTTGAGACTGTGGGGTTGGCAAAGACTTCTTAAACTGGACATAAAAATACTAACCATCAGAGAAAATACTGAGAAACCTTTACTACATTGAAATTAAGAACTCTGTTCATAGGCTGAGTGCAGTGGCTGAAGCCTGTAATCCCAGCACTCTGGGAGACCAAGGCGGGTGGATTGCCTGAGCTCACGGGTTCAAGACCAGCCTGAGCAAGAACAAAACCCTGTCTCTAAAAATAGCCAGGCATTGTGGTAGGCACTGTAGTCCCAGCTACTTGGGAGGCTGAGGCAAGAGAATCGCTTAAGACAAAGAGTTTGAAGTTGCTGTGAGCTGTGATGACACGGCACTCTGCCAAAGGCAACAAAGTAAAACTCTGCCCCCCCCCCCAAAGAACTCTGTTCATCAAAAGAGACCATTAAGAAAGCAAAAATGGACAAAACTAAATGATAGAGGATGGTGCTGAGAGGGAGCTGGTTATAATAGGAGGATGAGGAACCTCAGTGGCAGGCAATGTGTGAGCCCCGAAGGAACTCCCTGAGGCTCGCCATGTGTCATTACTTGAACTGAGTGGTGTTTATCTGGAGGTCTGATTTTATAATAATTAATTAAGCTATGGCTTACACATTTTCTGAGCTGCTATGAATGTGTATCATACTTCACAGCAGAAGAAAGTAAAAATACCTATATATATATATATTTAATCATTTTGTACATCCACTAGAACAGATTACATGGATTCATTTTTGAAATGGATGGCACTGACAAATGAGCTATATTTTTAAGGAAGAAAAGATTGTGTGTATGCTGCAAAATTCTTCCCTGCAGTCCCCAAACCCTCCCCGTAGGAGCTCCAGGTGAAGAACATGTCATCTCTCCAGTCTCTGCAAGGACTTGACAGGAATGAGCCTCTGTGTGTGAAGTTAAATCTGCCTTCTCCTGACTGCTCCACCCTCCCCGCACAGCACTGGGGACAACCAAGTGTCCTGGAGAGACGGCTCAGCAAGAAACAGTGACCCAGTCATCTGACCAAGGGAGCTCCTTGCCCTCATGTCTAATTCTTCCAGTCAGGTGGCAAAATACTCAGTGCAGGTGAAACAGCAGATGTAAAATTCCATTCTGCACAGTGGAAAAACCCAGTGTGCTCAAGGACACTGTGACCAGGCCAGCTAGAGGATGCCAAGTGGAAGCAAAAGAGCTGGGACTGGGCAGGCTGGTGGACCAGCCAGATGTGCTGCTTTTCTACATCAAGACCAGCTTTTGGGGGACTGATCTGACAGCTTAATGTTTGGGACAGCCAGAAGTCCCATCCCTGGAAGTAGCTGGGGTAAAGGTCGTCAAGCACAGTAGTGAACAAAAACCACTGAATGATTAACACAGAGAAACGTCTTGCTCAGCCCTCCATGTCCAGAAGACTTTGCCAACTTCAAGAGTAATGGGCTGCAAGGACTCAGCAGACAGTTCCTTGATGCTTCATCATCTCCAAAGACCAAAGAATTAAGCAACCATGAGGCTCAAAGAACGAAGCCAAGATCTTCTTAGCTCTGAGTTCAAATTATTTTTCAGGCATTGAGCAGGGGGTAGAAAATAAATATTTAATTTCCCTTTATACTTTAGGGGAAATGAGCTTTAGGGGATGTTATTAAGACCTGAGATTAAGAGTGCAATTAAGCAGGGAAATAAGGGTTTACATTTCCCATGCCATAGAAAGGAATTGAAATCATAGTTCCTTTTAAAGTAGAACCCTGAGGCTCGGCACCTGTGGCTCAACGGGTTAAGGCACCAGCCATGTACACCGGAGCTGGCGGGTTCGAATCCAGCCCAGGGCCACCAAACAACAATAACGGCTGCACCCAAAAAATGGCCGGGCGTTGTGGCGGGCGCCTGTAGTCCCAGCTACTTGGGAGGTAGAGGCCAGAGACTCGCTTGAGCCCAGGAATTGGAGGTCGCTGTAAGTTGTGATGCCACAGCACTCTCTCCAGGGTGACAGCTTGAGGCTCTGTCTCAAAATAAATGAATAAATAAATAAATAATATAAAGTAGAACCCTGAGAAGGAGTGGCATCTATTACAATAAAATATAAAAGAGAAACAGATGTAATTTTTTAAAGACATGTAATGGCAAGTGTTGGTGACGATGTCGAGTAGCTGAAACCTTCATACATTGCTGATGAGAAAGTAAAATAGTGTACCACTTCGGAAAACAGTTTGGTAGTTTCTTTAAAAAGTTAAATATAAACTTACTGTATGAGCCAGGAATTTTGCTCCCACTAATCTGTCCCAGACAAATAAAGATATTCATCTATACAAGGACTTTACATGTATGCTCATAGTAACATTATTCATAATAAATAGCCAAAAGGTGGAAACAACCAAAATGACCATCAACTGATGAATGGCCAAATAAAATCTGTCCTATCCATTCAACAGATTATTTAATAAAAAAAGGAATAAAACCACTGACACCTGCTACAACATGGATGAACCCAAAAAAAAAATCTAAGTGAAAGAAGCTAGGTACAAAAGGACACCTAGTGCATTGATAGGAAATGTCTAGAGAAAGCGAATCTATAGAGACAGAAAGCAAAGCAGCGATTAACTGGGGCGAGGTGTGGTGGGGGGGTTGGGGGAAGGGGATGGAGTGGGGGAGGGAGGTGCTGAGAACTGACAGAAAGTAGTCACAAGGTGGGTTTTGGGGGTGATGGAAATGTTCTAAAACCAGATTGTGTGGATGATCGCATAGCTTCACATATTTACTAGTGTTTATTGAAATGTACACATAAAGTGGGTGTATTTATAGTCTGTAAATTATAACTCAATAAAGCTGTTTTTGAAAAAAGAAGCAGAATACAAAAAGAAATAAGGAATAGATTATTCAGCAAATAGTGTTGGGGATTTAAGGACTATTTAGGGAAAGAAAGCAGCTTAAATTCTGACTCACATTGCACATATTAAAATAAACTAAGTTTTATATTAGCCAAACCATAAAAACTATCAGATGAAGAAAAACTGGTTAATAGGTAACTAATCCCAATGCCAGGAAAAGGCTCTTCAAGTACCAAAGCAATGGGGAAAAAAAACATGAAGGAAAAGATATGATGACATTTGACTATGGAAAAGGTTTACGTTTACCTGTATTATTAAAAAAAAAAATCAAAGTTAGAAGGTAAAGGACAGACCAAACACATTTGCTACAAATGTGACAGGGTGACAGAGCTCGTGTCTTTGACATTTCTATTTCTTCTATTTCTGTCATTTAAAAATCAATAAGAATAATGCCAGCATTGGCAATACCCAGAAGAAAGTCCTCCAGTGCAAGCAACCCAGCCCAGAGAGCAACCTCACTTCTCCAGCCTGTCTTCCTCAGCTCTCACACACTTCACGTGCAAACATCTGGCCCAGCCCCATGAGAAGACGGGGCTGGTGGTGGCTTAGGGGTTCTGACTACACCAAATGCTGGGGTGAGAATAGCTCTGACTCAGCCCGGCCACCTCTCCCCAGGAGGGAGGGGTTCTGCCCACCAGAACTCCGAGCAGAAGCCACCTCTTGGAGAAAGAGCCTCTCCCTGCAGCAGGAAGGTTTTAAGCAATTACAGGATTTTGCTTTAGCTTGAATTTGTTAACAATGTTCTTTCTGTCTAAAACCAGGGAAAGAGAAGGAAGCAAACGAAGCCTGAGAAATGCACCCAGGCTGGCAGGAAAGTCTGCGTTTTCTGCAGGACAAACAAGAAAGCTCCGCTCCCTGTGTTCTCTGCGTCTACTGAACTAGGGCTCCAACGATGAATCTGCAGGGCTGTAAAATTCAACCTCCCTCCCCTGCCAGCTCCCAGGGACTCACACAGGGCAGTGCCCCTCCCCCAACACCCCATGCGCTGCCCTGGGCCAGCACCCTGGGAGAAAGAAACCATTTCTGTTGCCAGCCAGCCGCTATTCTCCTCAGAGAAGGCCTCGCCCCCCAGGCTCTCTTCAGGACACCCCAAGACCTCCCTGCCACCTGCCCTCCCTGGACTCTCTCCCCTCCCAAAAGCACACTCAGCTTCCCCTCCTCAGTGAACTTGGGATTTAACACAGACACACATGCCACACTCACATACCCTGCACACACCACACTCACACCATACACACACACACACACAGAGTATACCACACACACTGCATACCATAGACAACACACACCATACACTACACACACAACACACTCACACCAAATGTGCACCACACATCGTATATACACGATACACTATAAACATACACTACATCACACCAAATATACACACATACCACACACACCCCCCCACACACATATACACAATCTCACACCACATACCAGTCACCACACACATACCACACAATACGCGTGCATCACATAATCCACACGTAGCATAGACACACCACACAAACACACAATGCTCACACCTTATGTACAGGCATGCTACACCACATGCACACCACATACATGTACCATATACACATCACACAGAAACTACACACCATACAACACCACACCACGTACATAAACATACTAAATGACATACCACACGCATATGTCACAAACATACAACATTCACACCACACACCTTATCCACACACAGTGCTCACACTGCACATGCCTGTAGGCCACACACACAAACAACAGCATCTCACATACCACACACCAAACACACCACACACACATACACCACAAATCACACACCACATGCATCACATACATCACACACACACAGCACACACAAGCTCACCCATTGACTTAGTACTACCTGTTTGCCACCCTGGAGAAGGCGGTAAAGAAGCATAAGAAGTTGGCGATTTGCTTAGAGCGAGGGGAGGGAAGCTTGGAACAAAGACAACCCCTCACAGGGCAGGTGTCAGTTCCAAAGCCCCATTTCCCAAACCTACAGAGGAAACAGCAGCAGCATTTGTTTGCCTCATCTTGGACTTTAAAACAGAAGAGAAGAGTATCCAACGGGCTGGAGGAGAACGAAGGTTCAGTGGAAGGCTCTAGATGAACGTCGGTAGACGTCTTAAGGTCCGATAGCTTTGTGCATAGACAGTAACGTTCAGGACTCTGGCGCTGTGTCTACTACCCAGTTCACTTCCTTTAAGTGACTAATATCCCCCTGGGAAGCCTCCGGCTCTCAAATGTGGGCACATTTGGAAAACCCTTGGGGGGCTCATTAAAACTCATGTGCTGGGCCCCTTCCCCGGAGTGTCACAGCTGGTCTGGGTGGAACTGAGTTCGCAGGTGAAGCTGCCACTGCTGGTCTGGGAAGCAGAGTGGGAGCTGCCGCAGCTAGTAAATCAGAAACATCCCAAATTCAACCAGATGTCCCTAAAATCAGAAACATCGATTGCAAACTCACACTGTTCTCTAAACATTCAAGAACAGGGCGGTGCCTATGGCTCAAAGGAGTAGGGCGCTGGCCCCATATACCGGAGGTGGTGGGTTCAAACCTGCCCCAGCCAAAAACTGCAAAAAAAATTACAAAACTAATATGTCAGTTGTTCTTGAATTTTTTTGTTTGTTTTTTCACTTTATCACCCTTGGAACAGTACTGTGACATTACAGCTCACAGCAACCTCCAACTCCTGAGTCCTAGCTCCTGAGAAGCTGGGACTACAGGCGCCCTCCACAACATCCGGCTATTTTTTTGTTGCAGTTTGGCCGGGACCAGGTTCAAATTTGCCACCCTTGGTATATGGGGCCGGCACCCTACCTACTGAGCCACAGGCACCGCCCTGTTCTTGAATGTTTTAAACAGCTTAAACAGCAGGTAAAACACTTCTAGGCAACATGATGATGGTTACAAATAGGATCAGTACATGCAAAGTAAATATTTACAGAAGTGGCAATACTGTGCAATTTAATTGGCTTTTCATGATCACTATTCTGATTCTGATTTCTATTTCTATGATCTTTATTCACATTTTCTCCCAAGGGGCACGATTTTACTCCCCTAAGGAAAAGGTTAGTCTTGGTCTCCAAGACTAGAGCCTGCAGAAGTTGCAATTACTGCCTGCAGCTCAGTAACTCAAGATCAGGACATGCCCCTTGGGTGTACCTTCCTGAGCAGTTCCCCCTGAGCCCTTGCCCGGCAGACACGCCAGTTTTTATAGTGCTACCCACTGTGTTGCAGCTGAAACTATCCAAATTACAAACTCTAATTAACTGGACCAGTGAAGACTTTTGTGACCTAGTCTCTTCTCTTCTGTACGCTGGAGCCAGTCAGCACATGCCGGCTTACAAGAATCAATTGTTGATTTTTTTAGGAAACTCACAAGCTATTTATTGAACACAGCCATTATTAAAAAAAATTAAATTATATAAACTTAGAATGAAATGCATTATATTAAGAACAAAGGCAATAAATACTCAAAACTCATTGCCTCCTACTTATTTCACTAATATCTGTCCTCTTGATAATAGTCACATCTCTTACCCCTACAGGATAAAAATACTGGGCATCTCTTCCCTACTCCAGGAATGTTCAGGGACGTGACCTTGGAAACTTAAAGTTGGCCACCGTGGGAGTCCTTACACCACAGAAATCAGTATACCCTGCAAGTCAGTTTCCCTCACTGGCAGTAACGAAACAAGTACCAGTGCAACATTAGTCCTGTCTTCACAAAAGAACTAGACAGTAAGTTTACTTTAAAACTACAGGCCTTGAGCATCTTTAGTGCAAAGTTGTTTTATTTTGTCGGCAAATGCTTGTCCTGGATGGAAACTATCCTTGTTCTAGTGGGTCAGTTACGGTGACAGCCTGGATCAGTTTGATTCACCGAAGCTTGGACTTATCTTCCTTATCAACCAAGGGGCCCAGAGACTCGGCTTTCTACCCTACTCCACCACAGAGCAGCGGGGCAGCCTGTGCACAGTCCCTTCACCTGAGCGAACCTCACCTTCCTTGTCTGTAAAACGAGAGTGGTATCACTGTCTCACCGCATGCTTGTCAAGTTCAGGCGAGAGAAGGAATGGGCAAATTATAAGATGCCGTGAATCTGATCTATTTATTACAAAACCTATGTTTTAACAAGAATATGGACATGGAAAAAGAAACTGCTCATCAATGATAACTGAAATGACACCTAAGGAAGTATTCTCTAAATAGACGGCAAAATCATACTTAGAAATACCAAAACCTGGTTTAGAAAATCAGATAGGGTATATACTGAAGGAGAGTTACAACAAATAAGCAACAATCTGTCCAGGGATAAATAATCTGAGAGCTGATATTCCCTGCAAATTCTTGGGAATTTGCCTGGCCAATGACGTCTTGCTACAGCAGTAGCTCGGCTAAGATTATAGGAAAGAAAATGGGTAAACTGACATGTTAAGATGGAGAAGAATGGAGTGGGAGAAAAGGATAAGAGAAAAAGAAAAGGAAGGTTAAAAAAGGGAGAAAGAAAAATAAAAGAGGAGAAAGAGAAAGTGAAGAAAAGAAAAATAAAATAACTCCCCTACCGAAGTTAGCAGTGGTTGAATATATAATGGTAGTAGCCCCCAGAGACAGCAGGAAAAATGGTTAAGTGCAATCATATTGTATTAATCTCTTGTATTTTGTGTGGGATGGCCCAGCACTCAGTTGGAGTTAAGGAAGCATATTCTATTTCCATTGTGAGTTGTTTCTGCTTGTTCTGATTAATGTTCGCTTGCCCCTTCCTGGGCCTGATTAAATTTGTTTACCAGACACTGTTTTTGAAATTATTTGTACAAATAATTTGAGGCCTAAAAGATTTCTGTGACTTCGGTGAGGCTCCTGGACAACCAGCAATCTGGAAATACTTAACTCTGTCTTCAAAGATTGAGATTTCTGAGCCCCTGGAAGTCTCAATACCCGGCTACAGTCTGTTCAAAGTGGACTTTTGTTTATTTTTTCTTTTATTCCGTTTTGTCTTTGCCTCTGACTCACTGTTACCCCAAGACTAAAGCCTGTTGGGGTTCCAAAAGATCACCATGGGCAGCCCCCGGACTCCCGCGCCCCGGCTGCCTCCCCACATCCTACCAAGATGTCAGACAGACTGACAGACTCAGCCACCTCCACGGCAGAGTGACCCACGCGTCAGGCCCATGTCTGTGAATTCCTGTCTGCTCAGCGGCCTCTGTCTTGGAATGCCTCACTTCCAAACTAGCTCTCTGATGATTTCTAACAAACTTTAAAAATATTTTTTCCAGCTTTTCTACCTACCTTGAATTACCTAGTCTAACATTGTTGGAAAGTCTCAATGTTTTAAATATAAAGAGATAATGAAGTTTAATTAGTAAATATATAAAATAGTAAGTACGTTTAATTAGTAAATGTAAGCATAAATTAGTAAGTGCATAGAATCAGGGCTCATGGCCCAAATGTATTTATTCATTGGTTCATTCATTTTTTCTATCCCTTAATTATCCAAGAAAAGCTGTTAATCACTACTACATTTCATTGGGACAGGATGTAACCTGCAAAATCTCCTTAAGTATACAAGCTAGATGTGTTTTCCAGGGCACAGACCCACCTGGGCATGGCCTGAGGCCATGGCCAGAGTGCGAGTATTTGGGGTTTGGGTGACCTGTGGAGGCCCAACGTGGGGGCAAGTGGGGAATAGGTATGAGGCAAGCTCTGGCCCCGCTGGCTGTGGTGGCCCCTCTTGTTTGATGCAAGGTGCTCCTGCCTGTTCCTCCTCCCATCTCAGTCAATCTGCTAATGTGCCCCTGTGTGCTGGGAGCCTGCCCCACCCACGGTGTCAGGGCCCTCCTGGGCCCTGTGAGCACCTCCAGCTCTGCTTTCGAGAAGAAAGAGAAAGTGACTTTCACACAGCTCAGGCACATAGTCCTGCACTGTCCTACGTCTAGGGCCCTCGAGGTTCACACCAGTAATAGAATTGTCTTCACTTGGATGGATTTGTGCCCATTTCTCTCCCTTCTCAAACACACTGGGCGAGCACACATCGGAATGGGCAAGAAAGTCTTCTGTCCACATCTTCATATTGAAAGAGCTTTTCAGCTGAATTTTTAAAAGTTCTGTTCACACATTTGCAGACACTGGAAAAGCAATGGCCATCTGCAGCTATAATTTGGGAGAAGGATACCAAAATGCAAATCCAGAGTTTTCTCTCTGTCACCTCATGACAAATTCTATGTTGCATGTATTTGTGAATTGCCATAAATCCTTCCTGGAATGAGGCAGGTGTCTCCACCTAGGTATCTCCAAAAGCAGGCCTTTAGCCCCAGGTAGACACTGATAGGTTTTTTGGCAGATGATTCCAGGAGGCGCAAGTGAGAGAGCAGGGGACTGAGGCTGGGAAAAAGGTCGACAGACACCAAGGACATCCTTGGTTAGGTCACTGTGAGCAGGTGGCCCCAGGCCCAGCACAGATGCCCTGTGGAACCCCAAGAACACCACAGAATTGCCCTTGTGAAGAACGAGATGTGTCACAAAATTCCCTGCACTTCTATCCTAGTCACACCAGCCTACAGGGGGCATCCCTCAGGGGCAGAAAAACTCTCAAGCAAAGAAGAGAGCTGCAGGTGCTGGAAATGATGCCGTCCACTTGCTGCAGCTGCAGAAGGCAGGTGGATCTCGGGGATTCAGGGTGGAGCACCAATAGCATCTGTACCCTGGGCCGTATAAAAAAATGAGGCAGCAAATCAGTGATCCTTTGAAATGAGCTGTTTGTTTTAGGTATGTAAATAACTGACCCTGGCCATATGTCCTTCCTGAACTCCCCTTCTCCCCCACCACCACATTCACACCACCTGGAGAGACGCTGGCTTCCAGCAGAGCCTGCTGTGTGAGCAGGAGGTCTTCAGCTATCTGGGGAAATGAGTTCCAGGGGCAAAGGCAGCAGTCACCCTCTGTACAGTAAGAGACGAAGAAGGATAATGACTTCCCACCCTCCCGTCAGAGAAGAAAGGCAACTCTACCCAAACATGGGAGCTCGGGCCTCTCCCCTCTGCTTTGTCAAGGTTGGCAGGTGTAAAAAGTGGCTTTCAAAATCTTAGAGGGTTAGGACAGACTTCCAGTTAAATGTTGTAGGATAATCACTGGTCACCTCCCCAGACATCCCTAAAATAAACATAAAGGACTGAAAGGTATATACCTACCTATGTCCAACAAAGGACTTGTATCAAATATACAGCCAACCCAATAGAAAATGGGTAAAGTACAATTTTTGATTAGTATGATGATTAATTTTATGTGGCAACTTGACTGGGCCCTGGGTGCCCAGATCTCTGACTAAACATTATTTCCTGACGTGTGTGAGGGTGTGTCCACAAGATATTAGCATTCAAATTGGTGGACCTCCCAGTGTGGAAGGCCAGCTTCTAATCTGTTGAAGTCCTGAATAGAACAAAAAGGTGGAGGGGGTTTGAATTCACTCTTCCTGACTATCTGAGCTGGGATGTCACGAGTCTCCAGCCCTCAGGGCTCCGGGGTCTCAAGCCTTCAGGTTCAGACCGGAATTAGAGCTTCAGGCTTTCCAACTACACCACTGGCCTTCCTAGGTCTCCATAGATTATGGGACTTCTCAGCCTCCATAATCCCATGAGCCAATTCCCCATAATGTATCTGTATATACCTACGTGTGTGTATCTTCTTGGTTCCGTTTCTCTGGAGAACCCTGGTGAATACAGAAAGTACTACATAGGCTCAGCGCCTGTGGCTCAACGGGTAAGGCGCCAGCCATGTACACCTGAGCTGACGGGTTCAAATCCAGCCCAGGGCCCACCAAACAACAATGGTGGCTGCAACCAAAAAATGGCCAGGCGTTGTGGCGGGCGCCTGTAGTCCCAGCTACTTGGGAGGCAGAGGCAGGAGACTCGCTTCAGCCCAGGAATTGGAGGTTGCTGTGAGCTGTGATGCCACAGCACTCTATCCAGGGTGACAGCTTGAGGCTCTGTCTCAAAAAAAAAA
>CAUYON010053694.1:0-41412 GCA_963573935.1 Arctocebus calabarensis | reverse complement strand
GCCCACCAACCAGGAATAGATTAACAAGCTGTGGTATATGTACACTATGGAATACTATTCAGCCATTAAAAAAAATGGAGACTTTACAGCCTTTGTATTAACCTGGATGGAAGTGGAACACATTATTCTTAGTAAAGCATCTCTAGAATGGAGAAGCAGGAATCCCATGTACTCTATTTTGATATGAGGACAATTAATGACATGGCAGGGGTGGGGAAGGGGAGAGCAGAGAGGGAAGGAGTGACGGGGGTGCCACACCTTTTGGGGGCAAAACACGATTGTAAGAGGGACTTTACCTAACAAATGCAATCAGTACAACCTGGTTTCTTATATCCTCAATGTATCCCCAACAGTAAAAGAAAGAAAGAAAAAAAAAAGAATAAGAACAAGAGGCCAAAATTCTCGGTCCTTTTTGGGCAGATAAAATTGGTAACATTTTCCCATCAGTTTATCCCTCAGTCTGAAGGGGGTATCACAAGGCCAGCGTGAACAGTGGCCAGGGATATAACTCAGTATGAGAAAGTAGATGCCTTATAGTACCATGAAAGCAACTTGGACCATACATCTCTTTAGCCTTCAGTGGAATTTCAAGGTTTTTATTTTATTTATTTTTTCTGTAGAGACAGTCTCACATTATTGCCCTCGGTAGAATGCTGTGGCATCACAGCTCATAGCAACCTCCAACTCCTGGACTTAGGCGATTCTCTTGCCTCAGCCTCCCGAATAGCTGGGACTACAGGCGCCCACCACAACGCCCGGCTATGTTTTTATTGCAGTTCGGGCAGGGCTGGGTTTGAACCTGCCACCCTCGGTATACAGGGCCAGGGCCCTACTGGATGAGCCACAGGTGCCTCTCGAATTTCAAGGTTTTTAAAACAAAACTTAGGGTTGGCAGGAAATTCTGGGACCATACAGCCCAAACCCTTCAAGGCACAGATGGATACCTTCATCTCTACTATTCTCGTGCCCTTTGAATCCAAGACGTCTGACAAAACCCTCCTCATACGTGACCCATGATGTCCTCAGTGCCACTCCAACTCTTTCTGCGAATCCCAGAGGATTAACCATTCCCTCTTTATTGTCTGGCCTTTGTTTTGCTCATCTGTAAAATGGGATCACAGTTGTGCCCTGGACAGAATACCTGATGAAGTCACAAAGACTGGACAACCACAACCTACCTGCTCCATAGGCCGGTTAGTTACTTGTCTACTTGATCTCAGGTCCCTTCTCCACCCTCCCTTGATAAGTTTTCAGGAAGCACAACAGTGTATTTCTACCCCCAGTTCTCCTGGTTTGGGATAATGTCTCCTCCAGGGCTCCTCTGTGGTTCTGGCTTCCGAATGTGCCCCTGGTCTCTAGGGTTTGGTGAACCACCTTGTCCCTCTGTTCCTCTAGACCCCCCTAGCTCATCCCTCTTTGGCTTAATTCTTCCATCATGAACGCAACCAACTTCCCTATTAGCTCCCCCTTGCTTGAGTTACCAAGACAGATTTCTGTTTTCTGACTGGTCCTAAAGGATATATTAGACGAAGAGAAAAATAGAGGAAAAGAGAACTGACAGGGAAACAGTGTGCTGAACAGCAGGTCTGCCTCTGGTGTTGACTTCATAACCTCAGTCGAGCGTGGAGGTTAAGGTCACGTACTTTGTCAGAGAGCCCAGACTTCAGATCCCAGTTCTGACACATTCGATGCAACCTCCTTCTCAGTTTCCACGTGTGTAGATTAGGGATAAGGGCGATGCCCAAATGTACAGTTGGAAGGATTAGAAACCGTATGAATAAATTCAGCACAGAGCCCAACCCAGTACTCGGTGTTAGTTATTATTATTAACAAATAAACAGTAATAATCTAAACAAACCTATAAGGCTGCCATTATTATTTCTATAACATGGGAGGAAAGCAAGGTTCAGAGGGTGAGGCAACGTGCCTGAGGACACAGCTAATAGAGGAAGGGACAAAGGGATGCTGGGAGGAGAGCTCTGACTCCAAAGTCTTTGCTTTTCCCCCTGTGTGGGTGGGGCTCACAGATAGAAATATACACTTGGGCTCGGTGCCTGTGGCTCAATGGGCTAAGGTGCCAGCCACGTACACCTGAGCTGGCGGGTTCAAATCCAGCCTGGGCCCACCAAGCAACAATGACAGCTGCAACCAAAAAATGGCCGGGCGTTGTGGCGGGCACCTGTAGTCCCAGCTACTTGGGAGGCAGAGGCAAGAGACTCGCTTGAGCCCAGGAATCGGAGGTTGCTGTGAGCTATGATGCCACGGCACTCTACCCAGGGGGACAGCTTCAGGCTCTGTCTCAAAAAAAAAGAAAAAGAAAAAAAAGAAATATACACTTGGAAACCATAAAGGACATTATGAATATATAGCTGGAAATAACAGGCTCCCTAATTTTTTGCATTTTTACCAGGAGCCGAGTTTGGGAGGATCCAGAGTGTGACCAACCCTGTCCCATAGTCTGACTGACCCCTAGCACTCCAAGGACAGTAGAGGGTCACGGAGGAGGCGGCACCCCCACTCCGCCAACCTGCTGGCAGGGGTGCGGCGAGGGTCTCACCTTCTCATTATCGCCCTGCTGAGGGGGTAAGGGCTAATGGACCGTGGAGCCAGGGGGACAGTCTGCGGCTCCTCACGGCTCTCTCCACCTGCACCTGTGACCTCAGCTCGGATTGCTGGGCCATTACCCACCCTTAGACTGCGGCATGAAGATGCTCTCATTACTGGCCATGCAGATTGTTACCGGCGATAATGAGGTGGCAAGAGAGGAAACCGTCCTGCGGGAACCTCTGAGAGCTAAGCCTTCAACCAGAGATGAGTTCCTAACCTGCCGTTTTAAAACATTTCTCTCTCAATTGCCAGGAATAATTTTTTTCAGGGGAAACCGGCCTTTCTCTTTGTCTTTCTTCTTGGACTGTGTGCCGAAAGGCGTAGAATTCCAAACTCACTCACCTCTTCCTTCCCATCTGTTTTTCTCCCCATCCCTCTCTTTCTCTCCTTTTTCCTTTTTTCCCTTTCTTATCCTGTTCCTTCACACAACATAGCGATGTAAACTTTGGATCCAGATTTCAAGTCTGCCTTCCGCTAGCCAGGGGCTTGGGGCGAGCTTCTCAAACTTTTGCAGCTTCTGTTATTTGTCTGCAAATAGAGACTCAAATTCTCAGGATCTTAAGATCGTTAAATGAACTCCTTTATATTATGAGGCTTGTAAAGCACGCAGGCCCGTAAGGAGCCCAGAATAAACACAGGTGCCTTCCCGTGTGGGCAAAGTCTGTTAGGTGTGAAGCTCTGCGGTGGACACTTGGAAAACAAGAGAGGCCTGCTTTTTTCCCTCCGGCTGCTTCCTATGTAATGCTAAAGAAAAGGCTGGGAATTTTGGATTTTCATAAGCTAAATAAAGATAAATGCTTTGCCTATTGTATGTCAAATATCAAATGGGATATAACTTTTTTTTTAATTTCTAAAGCCAAGCAAACAGAGGCAAAGGACATGGCAAGTGAAATGTTCATATAGTCCAAACCATTTACTTAGGCTAACACCTTATCCTTCTCATAGGACATGTTTGCAGAGAGAACTTCTTTTTCTATACAGATTTTTTTTCTCCCTATAGTAGGATTATAAACTGCTTTAAGTTCCTCTGAAACTAGAAAAGATGTGACTAAAGTACTGTGGCACATCATTACTTTTATTTGCATTTGTTAAATTACTAGTGAGGCTAAATATATTGCCATGTTAAATTTTAAGGCTCTACCTGATGACTTTAGCTGATCCCTGTCCACTCAGTATCTTGTCTTTCCTATAGTGCTGTTCATAAGGCACCTTTGACCAACTGGGAGTTGGGTACCAGCTTTTCCGCCACGCACCAGGCACAGGGGCAGGAGATAAAGTGATGGGCCCCCTCGGAGGTACACCCTAAGTCCCATGGTGTCTAGATTCTATGGGCTGCTCTCTGCAGGGACAACTAATTTGCTTTGGTGAGTGAGGGCCAAAGCCCAGCTCTGCTGCTTACTGGCCATGTGACCTGGGGCAAAGTTGTTTCATCTCTCTGGGCCTCAGTTTCTTCAGCTATAAAATAAGGACGTGTTAAACAAACTCCAAGATCCCTCTTAATTTTTATCATGACGTAATACTTGTGTAACAGTTATAAATATTAGTTGTCCTGAAACTCTGTTTGGTTATTTTATGGAATGAACTAAGCATGGCTGTTCAAGAGAAATATAGTATGGGCCATGAAGTCAAGTCATATACATCATCTTAAATTTTTTAGTAGCCAGATTTAAATAAAAAGAAACAGGTACAATTCATTTAAATAACATTTTCTTTTAACCCAACATATCCAAAATATTATCATTTCAACATAAGACAATAGCCACATTTCAAGGGTTCAGTAGCCACATGTGACGTGTGGTTGGACAGGACAGTATGAGGTATGGCAATGGGGGGGCTGGTCTCTGCTGCTGCTGCCCTCTGGTGGATGAACACATGAGTGGCTTCTCACAAAACAGGTGGGGTAGGTGCAAAGCTGGCCTGTGTGTTCTGCTAACCAACCATTACCATAGGGCCTTTTCTCTATTTTCCACACCTAAAATACAGATAACAATTTTTATTTTTTATCTTTGAAAAAGAAAAAAACAAAACCCATTCACTTGTTTATGGTAATTTTAAAAAGCCACCTTTTATTTACTAATGATCCTACTGAATCCAGCCACAGCAGAATGAAAGACCTCATGCAATTCTGTACAAAGAATTCTGTACAGACTCCTCTGCCACACTCTCCCAGGCCAGGGACTTAACTAGGTCATCCCTCTGCCTGGTTGAAAGTCCAGTCAATGAATGTTTATCTGGCATCCAGAAAAAACAAAAAAGAAGAAGAAGAAGAAGTATAAAAACCCTGAACTCTTCACATGCCTGTACGATGATAATTATGCTCAGTCATTCAGGAACCACACTGAGAAGATCTGTCATCAGGGAGAGAACTCACTGTGTCTGCTGTATTCTGACTCTTTGCAAAGTGGTGCCAAGTATATGACATAGGTGGTGACCTTCTAGTCAGCAGAATATTTGATTTGTTAAGAAAGACACCATACATTTGGGTGTTAGACTTGAGTCTTTTTTTTTTTTTTTGGTTTTTTTTTTTTGAGACAGAGCCTCAAGCTGTCACCCTGGATAGAGTGCTGTGGCATCACAGCTCACAGCAACCTCCAATTCCTGGGCTCAAGTGAGTCTCTAGCTGAGACTACAGGTGCCTGCCACAACGCCCGGCCATTCTTTGGTTGCAGCCGCCATTGTTGTTTGGCAGCCCAGGCTGGATTCAAACCCACCAGCTCAAGTGTACGTGGCCGGCGCCCGAGCCTGTTGAGCCACAGGCGCCAAGCCGAGACTTGAGTCTTAACTCTGTCATTTGTGTCCTGATGTGCAGTTTGAAATTTAATCTCATTAGACTTCAGTCTCCTCTGAAAAGTGGGAATAATGACTCACTTTGCAGGATACTCTTAGTAGTAAATGATCATCACTTATTCAATAAATATTTATTGAGTACTTAGTATATGCCATTCCAGTGGATATATACACATATACACACACAGCCATAAAGAAAATACAATCTAGGGGGAGTGCCTGTGGCTCAGTGAGTAGGGCGCAGACCCCTTATACCGAGGGTGGTGGGTTCAAACCCAGCCTCCACCAAACTGCAACAAAACTATAGCCAGGCGTTGTGGCAGGTGCCTGTAGTCCCAGCTACTCAGGAGACTGAGGCAAGAGAATTGCCTAAGCCCAGGAGTTGGAGGTTGCTGTGAGCTACATTATGCCACGGCACTCTACCAAGGGCGATAAAATGAGACTTTGTCTCTACAGAAAAAAAACAAAAAGAAAATAGAATCTATCTGTTCTTTCATGGGGATTTTAGCCTGATGTAGAAACAAATATTTGAAAAAAGCATTAGTGTCTGAAAAGAGAGCAGGCAGAACCAAGGGAAGCATGAGTTTGGGAGTTTTATGGAGTGTGTCTCAAGCAGGGTGTCTCAAAGTGCAGAGAAGTGTGGAGAACAGACTGGAAAGGGTTCTAAGCAGACAGAACAGTGTGTGCAAAGGCCCTGAGCTAAGAGAAAGCATGACTACATAAGGATCTAAAAGCAGCTCAGTTGAGAGCAATGAAGCAGCAGCTTAGTGGGATCAGGTCCAGCAGGCTCTCGTGAAGGTTTAATTCTACATTTGGAAGGCACAGAGCTATTGGTAGATATTGAGCAGAAGAGTGATCATCATTGTACTTCTTTTGTAAATCTTTTGGCTACAGAGTAAGACATGGGAACAGTTATGATGGGAAAAACAAAATGGATGCTACAGAATGAACACAGGTGAAATACGATAGTGTTTGGGACTAGGCATGTAGTAGTGTGATGATGAGAAGGGAGTTAGATTAAGCGATAGTTAGGTGGAACGAGAGATTAGGCAGATTGCTTTCCTTATGAGTGGCACACGCTGGCAGGTTGTCACCAGTGCTGACTTTCCTGAGTAGCACAGTTCATCCCGCAAGTACTTGCTGAGGCTCTACCACATGGCACTACTGTTCGAGGTACTAAGATGCCACAGTGTCTTAGGCCATTTTGTGTCACTATAAAGGAAGATCTGAAGCTGGGTAACTTATTAAGAAATAAGGTTTATTTAGCTCACAGTCCTGCAACTGTACCAGAAGCAAAGGGGTTACTGCTTCTGGGGGGGTATCGACATCTGCCGAGGGTCTCCAACTGCTTCCACTGATGGCAGAAGGTGAAGGAGAGACAGTGTGTGCAGAGACCACATGGAGGGAGAGAGAGAGAAGAGAGAAAAGGAGAGAGGGGAGAGAAAGAGAGGAGAGAGAAGAAAAGAGAAGAGAGAGGGGAGAGAAGGAGAAGAGAGAAAAGAGAGGAGAGAAGAGAGAAAAGAGAGAAAGGAGAGAGAGAAGGAAGAGAAAAGAGAGAGAAGAAAGAAAGAAGAAGGAGGAGGAGGAAAGAGGAGAGGAGAGGAGAGGAGAGAAGAAAGAATGGATAGAAGAGAGAGAAGGAAGAGAGAGGGGAAAGAGAGGAAAGAAAGAGAGAGAGGAGAGAGAGAAAGTGCCAGGCTCTTTTCAACAATCACCTCTTATGGAAACTGTAATAACAGAGTGAGCACTTACTTCTGAAGGAGAGCATTAATCTATTCATGAGGGGCCCCCATGACGCAAACACCTCCCATGACCCTGTACCAAAGCCGCTTCCACATTTTCAGGCATCTTTACAGCAACACTCCACACTCAGCTCCAATTCTCCATCTTATTCCATTTTGTGTTGCTCTACAGGAAGACGTGAGACTGAGTAACTGATAAAGAAGAAATGTCTATTTGGCCTACAATTCTGACATCTGGAAAAGTTCACTTTGGCACCTGGCGAGGGCCTCGGGCTGCGTCTGCTCCTGGTGTGTGCGGAGATCACAGGGCTGGAGAGGAAGCGAGGAGGGGTGCAGGTGCTGGGCTCTTGTGAACAACGAGTTTTTGAGGGAACCATTGAGAACTTACTGGTGAGGGAGGGCGTCAATCTGTTGCTGAGGGATCTTCCCTATGACCCAAACATCTCCTATCAGGCCTCATCTCAGATGCTGGGAATCAAGTTTCAACATGAGGTTTGAAGGAGACAAATATCCAAGCCAGAGCACTTGGTAAACCAAGACAGACCAAGGTTCCAGCCCCTATGGAACTTACATTCTCTTGGAAATATGGAAGGCTAGCACATGCTGGCAGGGTTTGGACACACTAGGCACCAATACCATGCTGGCTCCTTCACACCAGGATTCGAGGGACATGGCGCAATCATCCCTGTCTCCCAGCTGAGGACACTACCCCTTACAGAGTTTCCTGGGGGGAGATGATTCTGTCTGACTGGTTTGGTTACCTATCAACTGCAAGTCTCTTTTCACATCATTTATAAAGTTAGGGTTAAATGTCGATTGCACCGGCTTGTTTTGTAGACCCCAAAATGCGGTATATGTAAAGCATGTGGTGCCCAGAATAATCAGCAATCAATTCTAGTTGCTTTTCTTCTTCTATTTCCTTTGTCAAAACAGATAACAGGAAAGCTCCCATATCTGCATCTAAGAAAAAAATCACTCATGGCTTAAATAAAATCTGCACCAGTGGAAAGAGTTCTTTCTACTCTTCCACTGCGACCCTGTCACCGTATGCCATTCATTCTTGGTCCAGTTTTCTTGCCTTAGCAACATGAGGCCTCTGGGACTTTGTGTTTCTGCAAGAGATGTGCATAGAAACACCGGATTCTCGATTTACAAGCCAGGGCCGCAGCATGAATGAGAAGTATTTACAAGCTGTGGGGCGGGAAACTGCCTACTCCTACCTGCAATGAGGGGAAGGCTGCCTGGGATGCTGCTGGTTACAGCCAGACGTAAACCCCGTTATCAGCTCATTGGCTGTTTGGACATAAAATTGCTTGGTCCCACCAAGAGATTTCCCCACCATGGGGATAAGTTTAATAAGAACTACGGATGATAGTAAAAAGCCCATTTATTTCCTGTAACCTACAGAAAGTCTTTACTGCATATAGAATAAATAACAGGCCACTGTGAGTTACTGGGCTGGAATTCCACTTAGGAGGTTTAGGGCACGGAACACAGTGGGGAGAAACTGCTGTTTTGAAAACCAGGCCCTGGCATTGGAGAGGCAAAGAAAGAAGATGAGTTTCTGTGAGAAAGAGACGGTGACCTGCTGGCAAGCAATGGCCCAGCACGGCCACACCCCAGAGGGCACGGGCGGTCTTCCCACTCAGCAGCAGATGGCCGGCGGCAAAGTGACTAGGAAGACAAACATTATCTTGTTCAATACTTAATGCTCTTCAAGGCTGCATCATAACCGGTCTTTCCCTGGGCCCTTGTGATCACCATGGGAGACAAACAAAATGAGGCCTCTTATCCCCATTTTACAGACCGGAGAACAGCGTTAACATGGGCGCAGCAGGATTAGGGAATATAATCATACAGACTGCAGGCCTGACCCCGGTTCCCTCCATGCCACCTGCTTCTCAGATGCTCCCCTGGCACCCTCATCCCCAGGTGTCAGAATGGCTTCTTCCCTCACATCCATTCCGATCTTTGCCCAAATATCACCTTTTCAAAGATTCTTTTTGCCACTGCATTTCCATAAGCACACCCCCCTCATTTCTCCCTATTTCCCTTTTCTGATTTTTCATCCACCGCACTTATCACCTTCTGAAAGTCTACATGTGGTCTTTATTCATTTGTTTATCATCTATTTTTTCCTCTCATAATGTAAGCCCTACAAGGGCAGAGAATTTTGTTTGCTCGGCTCACCACCACAAGCTAGACCAGCGAGGGCATCCCTAGCTGGCCCACAAACCCTTGCTGCACAGATGAATGTACAAATAAATGCACTGCTGTTATACAAAGTAAGGTTAAGTGGCCACTGGCCTTCAGCAGATTCCCCACTGCCGTAGGTTGAACAGCAACAGGAGTGGGTCCTTACCGGGTGTTTACTACAAGGGCCACACGCTGTGGTAGGCAGTGTGTTTGCACTGGTGTGCATAATTATCTGGATTACCCCACGAGGCAGACACAGGTAGATGGAGGTGGAGTGCCATGCACGCACAGAGCCCACCTGCATCCTTAACGCTGGGATCCACTGTCTTCTCCATCACAGCCTGACTTCCCCACTTTCTGCCTTCTCGTCCGTGCTCCAGTGACAGATGTCATCTGCCTGACCCTCCAGATCCGCATTCAGTCATCCTCTCTCAGCTCAGAGCCCCGGGACACTGAGCTGTGCAGACTACTCTAGCCATTGGCTTCCAGTTGAAGCCAACAGGGTCTCAGCATGAGACCAGAGAGAAGTTAGGGCATTTCCTCCCCTGGCTCCTTCCCTGTGTGAGGTCGCCTTGGGCTGTCCATCATCCTCAACCGAAAGTCACCTCTGTGGGCAACATGGCATCTTCACAGGCCTTGCTGGTTCTGGGGAGCCGCACCTGACTCCTCTGTGACAGGTGTCAAAGGAGGGTGGTAGCAGCCCAGCACCTGCTATATTCCCCACACCCTGCTCCTTAAACAATTCCTTCACTGGATCCTCCTCGAATCGCCATCTGCTTCCCACAAGGACCCTGACTGATGACACACTTTATAAACTCTGAGCTCTGGTTCTGCCCTCTGGCTTCAAAGGAAGTGTGTGTATGACACGGGTAAGTAAGTGCTCCCATGGCTCTTGACACACTCTTAAGTCCTCACGAATGTTTATTATTTTTATTACAAATTCTTTCATCATCTGGCGGGTCTTCTTTTCCTGCTCCTTGGCCACTGCCACTATCCTGGGCTGAATGGCATCCCCTCAGAATTCACATCTACCCAGAAACTCAGAATGTACCTTACTGGGAAGTAGAGTCTTTGCAGGTGTAATTAGTTAAGTTAAATTGCAATCATACCAGATTGGGGTAGGTCCTAATCCAAAGATTGGTTTCTTATCAGAAGCTAAGACAGAGACACACAGAGAGACAAAACCATGTAATGACAGAGGCAGAAACTGGAGTAACACCTCTGTAGGCCAAGGAGGCCAAGGATTGCTGGCGACCACTAGAAGGCAGGAAGAAGCCAGAAAGAAACCATCCCCAGAACCTCCAGGGAGAGCACGGCCCTGCCGACACTTGGCTCTTGGACCTCCAGCCTCTAGAACTGTGAGAGGATAAATTTCCACCGTCTTCTGCCCACTCTCCTCCTCTCCCAGTCCATGGCACTTTATTAGGGCAGCTTTTGGAAACTAGTACAACCCTAACTCCACATTCCAGCCCGCCTGAACTCTGAGTCCCCACAGCACACCTGCCGTTTCTGACCTGCACGTCTTTGTGCACCAGAAGCTTCTCTCTCTCTCTCTCCCTAGGAGCCTTCCCTTCTGTGTTCTCCACCTACCCAGGGCCTGTCGTTAGTCCGCCCACCGGGCCACCTGGTCTAGGAGTCCTTCCCTGACTGTCCATGTCTGGCCTAGAAAAAGTCCTCCCATGAGTGCACCATGTCTGTGGTTCTCCCCAGCATGAACATCCCTCATTGCACAGCGGTGCCTTGTGCTGTAGGGGCTGTGAGCACAGTGTGACCAATCCCTCTAGTCCAGAGCTGTATTAAGGGTGGCCAGCATGTATTAATACCAACTGACGCTCACTGGGCACTTGCTACATGTCAGCGCTGTTCTAAGTGCTTTATGTGAATTGACTCATGTCCTCCAACCTACTACCCTATGAGGTAGGTACTATTAATTTCCCCATTTTATCGCTGGCCACGATGGAAAACATGGGTGAAGGCAAGCAGCGGCATTATTCTTGGCATCCTTCCAGCTGTCCTTTGCAATTCCACCAGCAAGCCCCACTGCATGATTTCACTTTCCAAGTGCAAATCCATCTTTGCCTTCAACTCATTTATGCCCCCTACTCCCACTATATCACCCATGCTTGACTATTGTATGGGCAATAACTCTCTGCCAGCCTCGGAACAGTTTTCCCAGTCATCAAGAAGGCGCAACTGATTCAGAGTGTTAATATTTGCTTATCACCGAGACCATCCGGGGTCTTCATCACTCGTAGCCATGCCACCCACTGGGGCCGCAGAAGCGCAGGGCTGGAGAAGGCTGCACATGAGCCAGTGGTGGGAGCAGTGGTGTGCCCTCCTCCCTGTGTGCCAGGCTTCCTGGAAAAGCAAAAATCTCATCACGGAAATATATGCATCCTCTCCCCTAACTTGAGCTTTCTGGCATCAAGCTTTAACATAACAGAAATGGAAATCAGAAACCCACCCATGCCACTGAGCCCTGGAGTTCCTGAGTCCTCAGTCAGTCATTCAGCTGCCATGTGTGAGACGTGCCCCCTGGCCAGGCATTGCTAGATGCAGTGCAAAGACCTGGAGGGAAGAAACATGAACATAAAGAAAGTTCGTGCTCGGCTCGGCACCCGTAGCTCAGTGAGTAGGGTTCCAGCCACATACACCAAAGCTGGTGAGTTGGAGCCCAGCCTGGGCCTGCTAAACAACAATGACAACTGCAAGCAAAAAATAACCGGGCGTTGTGGTGGGTGCCTGTGGCCCCAGCTGCTTGGGAAGCTGAGGCAAGAGAATTGCTTAAGCCCAAGAGTTTGTGGTTGCTGTGAGTTGTGATGCTACGGCACTCTACTGAGGGTGACATAGTGAGACTCTGTTCCCACAACCCAAAAAATGAAAGAAAAAAGTTCATGGTTATCCATCTTCCTGTTCTCAGTAGGTCTGTGTCTGCTGCATCTGTGGCCACCTGCTCTATCTCATTTCCTTTAAGACAATTGGACTGACTCACAAAGATAGTGAGGAGAGATCAGGGCCATTCACGGTCAAAGTCTCAGCCTGCCTCCCTTCCTGTCTCCCTCACTCTGCCCTGCCTCTTAGCACTGTTGCTATTCTGGGACCCTGGGTGTTTTTAGGACCCTCCCTTCACACCCTCCCTTGGAAGTAGCCAGGCGGAGTGGCCACAAGCACGGACTCTGAGCCAGGTAGCCTGGTTGACTCCAGCCTGCTATGTTCTATCTGCGTAATAATAGCTATACGAAACCCGATGCACCTGTTTTTTTCATCTATAAAATGGTGATTTAAGAATGATAGTAACTATTTCAGAGGGTTGTTGAGACGACTGAATGCGTTAACCCAGGCAAAGGGTTTAACGCAGTGCCTGGCACTCAATAAACATTCTAGCTAATTCCATTATGGACGCTGTGATCACCTGGTTGATGGTGGGTACGTGTGTGACGGTGCCAGTGTTGATCACGTCATGTCTTTTATGTTTCTGGATGCATGTGTCTGTTTAAAAAGCACTCATCAGCCAGCCACTGGGCCCCACATGGGGGACTATAAGGACGGCAGAGGCAAAGAAGGCCCAGTCACCTGTAAAGAATACACAGTGCAGGGGGCGACAAACAAGACCCAATCCCAGCAGACCAGGGCCCTCCACGGGCTGCTCATTGTCATCCTCCAATAGCCTGATGGGGTGAGCACTCCTACCGTTGCTCAATTTCATGGGAAGTCACAGCAGAGCTAAGCAATTTCCCAAGGTTATACAGCTAGGAAGGAGGTGGCAATGACAAGCCAGCCTGGCTCCAACCTCCACTCACGGTCCCTGTGCTGTGCCACGTCATAGAACTGGAGACCCAGAAAGATCACTGGGGACACTGGGGCTAGAGGCCAATGTCTGACATGTGAGGCCAGGACGGTGGAGGGCACACCAGGCCCCGAGGAGCAGGACGCGTCCAGGGGAAGCGGAGGTCCAGGGTGCTGACAGCAGTGTGTGCAGAGAGCCATGGCGTGGGAGAGACGGGTGGAAGGAGCCAAGGGGCCTGCAGGAGGAACTCGCTTGCTCAGTTTACAACGTGCTCACGTCTGCAGTTTAGGAAGAAAAGCAAAAGCCACGCTTTCTCCGGGGCGGCGTGTGTCTCCTCGGTTCTCGGCTAGCCCTCCAAGGTGAGGGGAGGGTAGACAGCCAAGGTCATGCCCGCTTCTTCGCTGCATGTGGACGACCAACCCTTCAGCCTGGTTTTCCTTCTCCTTGCTACAGAAACTTGGAAAACGCACGTCGCCTTTCTGAGCCTGTTTGCTCCCCAGAAAAAAGAGCAGCTGGTGACAGCCACCTGGCAGGGTGGACAGGATGGCAAAGCGGGGAAGTGAAGGCTCTCAGGAAGGGTCGTGTTTTTCCAGCGAGCTCTTTCCCCATGCTTACTGAGGGGTGTGGGGCTCCCGCCCGAGCGCCCATCGAGTTTGGGATTGCAGAGTGTCTCGGGTTTTACGCGCAGAGCACACGGATCCCAGGGTAGACTGCCAGTCCCGCGCCGCCTGGGCCAGCAGCCGTGGGCTGCTAGACAGAAGCAAACGTTAGCCCGGGCAGCTGCCTTCCCGATTACCTTCGCTCACATGCGCCTTCCTGCCGTGCCATCACATTCCGACTGGGAGCATCTGGTTCCTCGGCAGGGGGATGCCACATTCTCACGGTGGGAGGTCACTGTTTGGGGAAGTTGGCCAAGTCAGAGGCTGTCTGCCTCCTGCTGGCGTCTCCAGTGCTGCCAGCAAGAAGACAGAGGAGGAAGGAAGGGCTCCAGTCTTTGGGGACTCTGTCCCTCCCTTGGGCACAGAGGGGACCAGCAGTGGCCAGAGGAGAGGATGCTCGGGTTGGAAATGGGTCCAGATTCACCCTCACTGGCCCCATCCCTTCGCACGTGTGAGCCTGACACCCCAGAGTAGGGAGGGTGTGTGTGACGAGTCCCCAGACTTGGAATGAAGAAGACCCGTATGTGACTTCTAGCTTTGTGACTACAGCATGTGGCTTAGCCTCTCTGCGTTAGGGTCCCTGGCTGCTCTAAACAAAGGGCCATCGCTGGGCAACTTCTACAACAGCATTTACTGTCTCTCATTTTAGGAGGCTAGAAGTCTAGGGTCAAGGTCGTGGCAGGTCTGTTTCCTTCCCAGGACTGTGAGGCTCAATCTGTTCCAGGCCTCTCCTCTAGATTCCGGCGGTTCCCTGGCAATGTGCGGCATTCCTTGGCACGTGGAATTAGCCCAATCTCTGCCTTTCTCTTTGTATGTCATTCTCCCTGTATGTCTGTCCAAATTTACCCTTTTGGTGAGAACTGTGGTCATCCTTGATTAAAATCCACCCTAATGGATCCCCATCTTAACTGACTATATCTGCAATGACCCTGTCCCCAAACAAAATCACATTCTAAGATACTGAAAGGTTGGAACATCAACATATGAATTTGGAGGCAGGAGGGGGTACAATTCAAGCCCTGACATTCTCTGAGGCTGTTTTCTTCCCAGTGGAGTGAGGGGAATAAAGCCTGATGGATCCTCGGGGTCCCACAGGGTTGATGGTGCCTGGTAGGGTGTGTGATAGTTCAACGAGGTGGGGAAGGTATGTATCTGACAAAGAGAACTATCAGGAAATGTGATTTTCTTTCCCAAAGATGGGACGAGACCTCCTTTCCATGTGGTTAATCTGCTATCCACAAATTAACTGAACTTGATATCTAGCCTAACATACCCCTAGGGGATGTAAAGGTCATTTAATCTAACCTCCATCTGAAATAAGAAGGAAACTGAGGCCCAAAGAAAGAGGAAAGTCATTTTGCTGATTTAATGACTAGCCTTGGGCTAGAACTAATTTTTCTCCTTGGAATAAGAAGCCATCTCATCCTGGGAAACATTCTCTGTATTAAAATATCCTATATATAGTTCCTCACTGCCCTGAAATAACACTGGGGCTTTGGCTCATGGAGCATCTGGGATCTTTCCCAGCTTTCCGCACAGTTATCTTCTCATTCAGGCTTTACTGTACACAATAAAATAACCCGGGGCAGGGAGAACTTGCCCCACTGGACAGGTGAGCAGACAGCGGTTGAGACGGCTACAGGGTCACATGCGGGAGAAGTCAGACAAGGGTTAGAACACAAGTCTCACTGTGCCACGTCCAGGGTTCTCCTTCCCTTTCTGGTTTTACGTGCAGTCCTCAAATAGTGGGACCCTACGCAAGGTTCTGGGAGGCCTTCACTGTGCCAGCCTCCAAGACCTTCCAGATTCCTCTTGGAACTACTCGTCTTTCGTCATGCAGCTCTGCTGTCCTACAGCATCCGCGGTCACAGAGCTACACACGGGAAGGGCCACGCTCCAGGTTCCACCCCCGTGCAGGCAGGCGGGGCATTTGACTTGGGTCCACCTGTCTCCAGGTGGCTTTCAGCTTTGAGAAAGTTTCTCAGCTCCGAACTGCACAGACATCAGGCTCACTCCCTCCTGACCAGAGACTCTGGCAGCAGGATCTGGTGAATTGTTTACAAGGAGAGCACACAAAGTGACATCTGCAGATGACGGACAGAACTAAACAGAGAGAAGGCTAAAACCCAGAGTCGTAACATGTGAATGAATATCCAAGTTCAATTAATTTGTGGATAGCAGATTAACTACATGGAAAGAAGGTCTCTCCCCATTCATTCGTTCACTAATGAATAAATCAATTGGTGAATAATCAACCAATTGATTTATTTACCCATGCAAGGAGGATTAAGGATCACCCCGGCCCAGGCACCGTGCTAGGACAACAGGGTTCTCACCACCCCGGGACTGTGGTCCTCGACAGCAGAGTGTCAGGAGAGACCACTCCACTGGAATCAAAAGGCCTATTTTAAAGAGAGAAAAGAACAAAATAATTAAAGGAAATCAGGCCAGCGGTGGAGCCTTTGGCTGCTCAAAGGTCATAATGCTGTAAATAACAGCATGTTGAAATGGCCTGGGGGTGCAATAACTGAGGAGGGGTACAAGTCATTTTGTGATGCAAGGTGGAAAAATGACATCTTTACAATGGCTGCAAATGAGCCTTGCCATTGGAAAAAATCAGAGGAAATGATTCATAGGAGCAAAGCTCTCTGCACATAACTACCTTTCCGAGAGGGCTCTGCGGAGCACAGCCCTGGAAGCTAAAGTCCACGGTAAAGCTCCAGCCCTGTGCTCAGCACAAACTCAGCCCATGGCCTTGAGAATGAAGGTCGCAGAGTGGAAAGTGTCTATTTAGGAACCAGAGAGCCTCACATCTGACATCGGTCAAGCCCCTTACAAGCTAGAGATCTTGGCCTAGTAACTGGATGTCTTAGAGCCCTCGGTTCCCATCTGTAAAATGGGCACAGTCACAACAAAAACTATGGAGAGTCCACGTGTGTCCTGTGTCCTTTTCCTGTATTGTCTCCTTTAGTCCACAGTTTCATCTCGTGAAGCATGTCCTTAGTCATCATGGTACTTCAAAATGAGAAAATGACACACAAAAGGCCTGACAAGTTGCCATTTCCATAGCCACTAAGTAGAAGTGATGAGATGAACACTCCACGTCTGAGCTCTTAACACCTCTAATAATAATAGTAACTGCTTCTCAGCGACGGAGTGAGGAATCAATGAAATCGTACATGTGAAAACATTTTTAAAAACCACAAAGTATCGCATACATACGAGGGGGTTTATTATTTCTTCCCTCCCTGGGCACAAATAGACTTATAATAAACCAAGGAAATTTCATTTCTACTCCCCCCTTCCCTTTATGCCTCAACTGTTACAGTCAAATGAGGGCTTGGGGATTTGGGAAAACAGACGGAAGCCGAGGAACCAGCCACGCAGATATGAGATGGAAAAGAAAGAACCACAGGGCCTCGTTGTGCACGCGTTTGCGAGCTGGTGTGCAAACTATTTGCTGGGACCCATCACTCTCATCTTAATTAATGAACACAAACTACAGCGTGTCTGACAAATGTGAAAAATCATGGCATGTGTCTGGAGGTTGCAGTGCACCTGCTACCAGACCTGGAAGCACCTGTATCCAGCTGCTGGGCTGGAGATCACTATGGAGACCGTATTTCTGCATTGTAGGGTACTGAAACTGGGTTCAACCCCTCTCTCTGATGTGCCCCTGTGAAGTGCTTGCTGGGTGGCTGGCTCTGGGGAAGGCATGATGCATTTCTCAAAATAAAGGTTGCACCTTGCTGTAGAGCTGGGAAGGAAAGATAACTCGTCTACCCACAGGCCTTGGTTTTGCGCCTCCTGCGTCCCTAGCTCGGTGTCCCATGATACAGGGAACTCTGAGACCGAGCACACGGACTTGCTTTCCAGGCATTTAGCTCAGACAATTGGCGATGACAACAAATGCACCTGCTGAGTACTCTGAGTAAAGCGCTGTGCTAACAAGCTGTTTGCATTATCTAACTTCATTTAATCCTCCTAAGAATCCCATGAATGAATTGACTATTAGTTGCTAAGATTTCCTGAGCACTTCCTTTGTGCTGTTGTGTGCCATGGGTCAAGGGATAGTAGACCCTAGGATTTAAAACTTGTTCAAGAGCATCAGTTAGTAAGTGTTACGGCCAAGATTTGAACCCAGGAAGTTTGGCTTCCAATGCTAGATGAGTTTAACCAGTATATTATCGCATATTTGTCCAATTGATGCGTGTTGAGTGCCTTCAAGGGACATACAAATCTTGTCTTTTAGCAAATTTCAAGTGTATAATCCAGTATTAATACAATAGTCACCATGTTGTATGATTATAACAAGATTAAGGTGGATTGTAATTACCTATTTTTTTTACCTGTCCATTTTCCACCATGCAATCAGAGTGATATTTTCAAAATAAAATTGAATAATCGATGCCTCTGCCTAAAACCCTTCAGTGACTTCCCGTTTTGAAGGCCAAACTCCTCATCTGGCGCTCCTGGCTCAGCTGGGCCTGTCTCTGGCCTCACCACTGTCCTCGCGTCCCCACAACCCTCAGGGCCTTGGCTCAGGCTCCCCCCTCCACCCAGAGTGCCCCCTGCCTCTGGACGCCCCCCTTGGACATTCTAAGTCCTTGTCACCCACAAATTCGGATGCCCTTGTTATTCTCTTACTGCACACTCCACTTGTCCCTCACAGCACTGAATGACACAACTTAAGCCGACAATCCTGTACTTGGTCATTTAAAGCCCTCTTCCCTCCTGCAGTGAGTGTGATGAGAAGAAGTCTGCCCGTTCAGCACTGCACCTGCCATGGCCCAGCACGCTGCCTGCGTGGGGCAGCACCTGTCTGGTGCCATGGAAGGCCAGAGCGGATGCACGCGCCTCACTGATAAAGCGTTTGTTCCGAAGCAGAAGGTCGGAGTAACCACTGGCTCTGCACCTCAGATCCCACTGTTCTCTAACAGTTGAAGCAGGGGCGTCCACGAGAGGGATGCCACTTCTACTGTGAGACTCTGGAGAACAGAGTGGGGATCAAGAAAGTAAAATTTAAGAGAGGGTGACGTTGGCTCAGAGCCCGCGGTGCAGATGGGACGCCAGATACAACAGTGAGTGTGCCATCTCTGGAAGCAGCACACAGGCTGGCTGGCCACGAGGAGGTAGAGGAAACCTTTATCAAAGCGTTCTGGAATCTGGGAGATTCCGAGACACTACAAGGCTTTCACATCTAAGATTAGGTCTCAAGTGGGAGCATGACTCGCTCTGGTCCATGAGCACCAGAGATTCCGAGACACTACAATGCTTTCACATCAATGCAGGAGTGTGTGTTTTTTTTCTTTAATACACTTATATTTATGGGGAAAAGAGGATACGTACATTTCCTATTTGTCAGGAACACAGCAAAGCTTAAAAAGTGTCTGCATGGATTTCTGGACTATTTCAGAACCTCAGAAGAAAGGTTGTAGTTAAAAGTGCCATGAATATCTGACTCTTGGGTTCAATGTTCTTCCAAATCAGATAGTATGAATATAAGTGGGGATCAGGTGTGGTGACTCACACCTGTAATCCTAGTGCTCTGGGAATCCAAAGCAGGTGGATGGCTTGAGCTCAAGAGTTCGAGACCAGGATGAACAAGAGAGAGAGACTCCATCTCTACTAAAAATGAGAGAACTAGCCAGGCGTGGTGGAGATCACCTGTAGTCCCAGCTACGAGGGAGGCTGAGGCAAGAGAATCACTTGAGCCCAAGAGTTTGAGGTTGCTGTGAGCTGTGGAAAGAAAAGAAAGAAAGAAAGAAAGAGAAGAAGTGGGAATAAAGAAAGGCAAGAGTCACCTGCTGTGTGTTTATTACTGACACTTCCACTTGGTGTCACACACCACTCCTCAGTCTCCTGGGGAGCCAGGGTCAGCCCCGAGGCTGACTATGGGAGTCCGTCCTTGTTGCATTAGAAACGCACCCAGAGCCACGCTGAAGGTACTCACTCTGCCAGGCCGGGCCATGCCCTACGACTGCCCTGTTGTCTGATAACATTAGCAAGCTTCCCCTGCACACGCCTCCCTCCTCAGCAAGTAACCTACTTCCTCATTCCAGACAGAAGTCAAACTGACTCCATGAATTTTCCTTTTTCATTTATTCCGTCCTCAATTTATCCAATGTGCATTTATTGAGCTTTTACTCTGGTTATATTCATTGCACTTTTGCAGAACACCAGGCTTCAAGTGGCCACCAAACTCACCCTCTTGATTTTACTCTTGAGAAGGCGGATCAAAGACTGAGGGACCTGTCCAGGACTTCACCTGGGCCACTGCCCTCCAAGAACAATATTTCCTTACTGTTCTGGCTTAATAAAGATGAATAATCCCCAGCATACGTACCATTATTAGCAGGAATAACAGTAATTATCCCTATCAACAGCACTTCACAGTTCACTAAGAACACGTACACAATCAACCCTATGAAATGCATAGGGAAATTATCCCTGTTTGAAAAATAAATATGAAAAGACTCAGAGAGGTTCATTAACAAGTCGCTGTTTACCCGGACCGTGAGTGGGAAGGGGCCTGCTCTGAGGACACGGGTCCTGTCTCTCAAAGCATTCTCAGCACAGCACGGTCAGTGCCTCCGTTTCGAGTATCTTACTAATACATTTATTATCTAATTACATATTTTCATAAACCCAGTGAGACCAAAAATATTAACCCCATTTCAGATCCCAGGAAACCAAGGCTCAGAATACAAGACTGTGTACTGTACTGGACACACAATAATAAGGGCTCAGTCCGGGACTCGAACCCACATTTTCTGAGACGAACACTAATGCTTTTTCATCAACTAGCTGACTAGCCACCTAAAATGCCTCCTTCGGAGAGATGAAAAGCTGCTGGGCTCACCCTCAGAATCAATGTCTCAGAAACTCCCTTTTCCTGCTTTCCAGGTGTCCCAGCGGGGCCCTGGGTTCTCGGGGAGGTGGGGTGCGTAGAAAGAGTCTCCTGACTAGCCCAGTACTAGGCCAGGCACTCAGGGACAAAGCCATCGGGGAGCTGGCATGATTTCAACTGCCTGCTGCCCTAATTACATGATGATGTATCATCCCAGAGCTAGAGCTATGTGGCGGCTGCTGCTCAACGGTTGCCTGAGCAAGGAAAAGGTGGGTACAATCGCTACAGTCTCAGTTTACAGAAGAGGAATCTTCACCAACATCTACCATCAACTCCAAATGTTGGCTCAGAGAGGAGGCAGGTGGGAAACCAGGCACTCGGTGAGAATCTATTATGTACCAGACGTGGTGCTGGCAAATAGGTCATGGATTATATGGACCTTCACAACTCACCCATGACAGAGAGATAAATATTTGTGATCTGAGGGGGAGGAAGCTAAGGATAGCGTGGTGGGTGAGCCACCCACCTGGAGAGGCGATGCAGGGCTCGGTCAAGGAACTTACTCCTGCAGCAGTCACAGAATGATTTCAGCCAGTAGCATTATATAGTTGGAAACGTGCTCTAGATAAATTACCCTGCTGCTGTGCAATGAATTCATTTTAGAAGGCGAAGCCTGGAGGCACAGGAGTCAAAACTATGCACGTGTGACGTGGTGGGCCGCGGCTTGGACACACCAGTGAGGAGCAGCTGGAGTCTGAGTCCTCGGGACACTGACTATCCATGTCCGGGGAGGCAGAGACGAGGGACAGGAGTGAGGAGGAGGGAAAAGTTCCAGGCCGGCCTGCTGCTCTCTGGTCCCTGTGTAGGTGGACAGACCTGGCATTCGCTGACCCAGGAGCACAAGCTCAAGGGCATGAGTTACACATGAACACGCTGAGTGTCAGGTGCCCAAGGGAGAGCCAGGTGGAGACACCCAGCTTGCAGCTGGAAGTCAGGCCTGGAGCTCAGGAGGGAGCCTGGACTGTGCAGAAGGCACCAGCCTCGCCTTGGGGGTTGCAGCCTGGAGCATGGACTGCCATGATAGGAGGGCAGGGAGAGGTGGGAGTGGGGGCACCACGGAACACTGGAGACACCAACAGCAAGAGCCTGCTTAGAGGCTTAGCAAGAATGGTCAGAAGGGCAGGAGGAAGCCCGGAGAATCGGCATTCGCTTCTGAAGGCTGAAGCCCTTTCGTGCACTGTACGTTTCAGGAAATGAAGGGTACTGCTAATCCGGTCCTGGAAACATTACGTCATCAGGAGAACACACAGTGTGGGTGGGGAAACGTCCAGAATCCATGGGGAAGCAAACTGAGTGGGAGCGCTGTCCCTGGATCAAGGGAGAGAGGGCAAAGGCCGCAGCTCTGCTGCTGGGCTGCCGAGGGAGGAGGGTGCAGGGGCCGGGGCTCTGGGGCCCTCCACAGACCTGTGCTGGGAAAGGCACAAGTCATCACTTTGTGACATAGCATTGACACTTGACACACAGGTGACGGCAACCAGACTTGAAAGTGGCCTTAAAGCATGGACGTGACCACAGAGAAAGAACACTTGGGAACATTGCTCAGTTACAAGGCTTGAGATTCACCCAGGAGCTCTGACTTTGCCAACATACAAGCAGAGGCAGGACTCCCACCACCCCGCACTTCCAAAGTGGGAAAGGTTGAGACACCCATGGGAGCCCACAGAATCACAGGATCTCAGCACTGGAAGAAACCTGAACTGTCATTTTTTTAAACTATTAGTTGATACATTAAGTCACTCATTCATTCACTCTATAAATATTTATTGAGCATTTATTATTTCTAAGAACTGTTCTAGGAAGGGGGGGACAGAACAAAGAACAAAACCAAATATAATCCCCATCCTTGGGAAGCTCATATCCTCCTAGGGAATATGCAAAAATAAAAAGGTAAATAATCAAAATAGACTATGTTAGATGGTGAGGGCTCTCGTGAAGAATATTAAAGCAGGACGAGGGTCAGGGATTGCTGGAGGAGAGGAGGTGTGCCATTTTAAATAAATTAATCATCATGAGGTCTTACAGCATCTCAATGAATGTTCTTCCCTCCCTACATCTTTTTTCACACCCATTAGTTAATTTGATCCTTATTAAAACATGAGGAAGGCAAATGGCATTGCTATCGTCATCAAAGCTAATTTGTGAAAGATTTATTTTAGGCCATAGCGTTGGTTGGTTCACAAGTACTATCTTGTTTTATCTTCACACTGGTATGAATGTACTTACTCTCATCATCACATTTTATAAAATTTAAAGCAACAACATAAACCTTGAAGGAAAACCCCTCGCTCCATCATCCTGAACTCAAAGTGCAGCCGGGCCTCCTCCCATCCATGGGGTTGCTTGACTTTCCCAAATCTCGGTTTCCTCACGTGCAAAGTAGGAGTAACAAGACCCGGCTCACAGAGCTGCTGTGGGAATGAAAAGATATCCCTGTGACAGGGTGGTAGCCAGATCAGACAGATCCGTCTGATTTGGAAGCACAGACCTTTAAGCACCAGCCATTCTGACACGTTTTTTGAGAGGAGGAAATTGCGAAGCAGTAGAGATTACAGAATGATAAGATTACAGCGTTGATATGATCATGCAAAATCGCCCTGACTCAGCAGCTGAGGCCATCAACTTAGAACAGAACAATGAACTCTTTGCAGTTCGCATGCCTTGAATTTCTGCTGGAGCTGAAACCAAAGGAAAGCAAGACTCTATTACA
Source organism: Arctocebus calabarensis (assembly GCA_963573935.1). Lineage (NCBI taxonomy): Eukaryota > Metazoa > Chordata > Mammalia > Primates > Lorisidae > Arctocebus > Arctocebus calabarensis. Next base: position 18,017 of record CAUYON010053694.1, on the reverse strand, counting down.
TAGAACGTCAAATTTCCCCAGGTTTCCTATCCACTTGCCAGAATCGATTTCTTCCAAAGAGATAAGCATATGTCCCTATATGTGTACAAACAACCCTGGCCAGGATACCAATCAGTAACACTTTTCCAGTGCTTCGACAATGCAGCATAATCCAAGCACTTTACACCTCAAAACTCATCTAATCCTCACCAACAATCTTAATAGATTAGTTACTCTGTAATGGGAAAAAAGAAGGCCAGAGAGGGCCTAACCCATTGCACCAGGTGTGGCTGATGGAGCTGGCACTGGGTCCCAGGAATTGCTATACTGAACTAGCTGCATTGCTCAAATCACCAAGCTCTCTCCCAGGGGTCTGCCTCCACCTACCCTGTAATCTCTACAATACTGTTTCTTCCTCTCCCCTCTTTCCACATCCTCAGCTGACTAAATTCAACTTTTCCCTTATGTCTCAGCCCTGTATCGTCTCCCTAGGACAGTCCTCTCTGATTCCACCTGCCTCTAATCTCCAGAGCGGATGCGCTGTCTTCTCCAGGATCACAGCACCCTGTGCTTACCCCTATCCCAGCATCTAAGTACAAGATAAATAACGAAAACATTCTGTACTTGTGCTCTTTCACCACCCCTGCCCTAGACTAAAACCAGATCTGGTAAGCTGTCTGGAGCACGGTAAGTTCACTGTAAACACTGAGCATATGGCCAAGTTAGGGGGTGTTGACCATATGAAGGTGTGGCTGGCTGTAGCCCCAGCTTGCATACTTTCCTGGGTCCTTCCTACAGATCTGGAAACTCCAACAAGGGAGTTTTAAGGCAAGAAATATAGGTAGGGTTTGAGATGGGGTAGGATAGCTGACTGCCTTAATCAATGTGACCCGTGATTTGTTCAAGAATACACATATCACCCAGGCTTCAGCCATTCAGTACAACCCATTACATCTGCCGGAGTAATCCAGGGTGGGCAATGGACTTATAAAGGCATCATCGGAGGAGGTCTGGACTTCAGAAGGTGAATGAAGAGAAATGCTACTGTGCTCCCCAAGGGAAGCAGGAGGCATGCAGCCCACAGGGATCTTATTTTGAGAGCTCAGAGAGAGAAATTTGATCCAGAAAAGGTAGATCAAAGAGACAAAAACAGCATAGCCTGTGATATGCCTAAGACTGAGGTTCAAACCTCAGAACTTCCCAACCTCTGGACTTCTCAAATACATGATGCAAGAAAATAAAATATAATACATCTCACTACTATTTAAGTCTCTTTGAGCTGGGTTTTCTATTAGTGATAATCAGATGAATTCTAAATGCTTTGCTATCCAGCTGATTTCAAAGGTTAGAGATGGGAGGAAGGGTATCACCTGAAGAAATTATATGGACGAAAGCAATGTGGGAAAGTACAAAATATCATGGGAGATGCTACTGGAATTGTACCTAAAATTTACTCTGTGATCATTGGGGACCCACAGCTGCTTTTAGAGCAAAAGAGAGCTACTCTCAGAGCTGTGGTTTGGACATATATCTCACTAGGCATCTACCACTATTCTATACCTTCATCTTTTTGTCTTTGGTTTTACCAGTTCATACTCATGGGAAGAGAATTATAATAAACATCCCAGGATTTCCACTAGTCAGTAAAACACATAAGCGCATATACAAAAACATATCTCTGAAGTAGAAAATTGCATTCTCTGGGAATATTCTGGAAAAAATATATAAGTGTGTATACATATCTGAGAAACAGATGGTATCTCAAAGCCTCAAGTCTGTTGGCTTGTAACACCAAGGCAATGAACTTTGTGCCAACAAGTAAATGCGTCTTCCCAGGAAAATGGCAAACCCCTCAATCACACAGACCCCAAGGATACCACCAGCGTGAAGTGTTTAGATTCCCCAGGCAAAAATAAGAAGAAAACTTTGCCACAGCAGTAACTAAAAAGACAAGATTGTAGTGTAAGAGAAGGCAGCTAGCACTTTCTGACCGTGTAGTCAGCGCCAGGCTACATGCTGGGTACTCACCATTCATTGACTTCCTCATCCCTAAGGAGCCCGCGTGACTCCAAAGTTTACCTTGCTATGGGCAGTTTTAAAGATTTTAAAGCTAGACCATGAAGGTTCCAAGAGAAACACTCCTACCTCTGGAATTCAGCTTCCACACTGCCTCTTCCATTATAGCTTCCATGCCTTTATTTGCCATTTTATTTGTCCCTTCTCTGGGTCCTGAAACCCCCATCAGCTTGTCCCACTCAACTTCACATCCAACTACCAAGGAAACTGGATTTATTTTCTACTCACTTCTTTTAGTTGGGATTTCTTGTATATTTTTAATAGAAAATACTTCAAGATGAATAGAGAAGAAAAGAAGGTGTGGTAGTTATTAGATGATGTTCAAAAATATTCTGGAACCCCTTTTGACACATGGTAGAGTTGTACTTCTCTTCCCCTTGAACGCTAAGCGTGGCCCTGTGATTTTTTTCGGCCAATGCAATTGTGAGCAGAAGCAATCTGTGACACTGGCAAGAGGAAGGCTCAGAGCCAGTGCACAATTTGCCACAGTCAATTCTCTACCAAGGGTACTGTGGAAACCTATGTGGAAATGAACCTCTATTCATGAGCAAGGATGAGCTCCAATAGGTTGGTCCAAAGAAGCACATTATTAAGACACTGTGACTTGGAGAATGTTTGTTACTGCAGCATAATCTAGCCTGCCCTGACTGATTCAGAAGAATTTTTTTATAATGACACAGGAGTGCCCTTTGGAACCCTAGGTCATAAATCCAGTTTGGCTTCAAAAATGTTCTAGAAACAGATAAAGCTTTTTCAGGTGTGTTCCCCTCCGTCTCCAACTGCCTCTTTCTGCCTCCTTCCCTCTTCATGAATCTATTTCTTATTCTGCTCCTCTAGTCCCCCAAGTGGAAACCAGAGGAAGACATTTGTCCCACAACTCACAGCTCTTAAGTATGTCTGTCACAAGTTCCCTTCCTCCCCTCCCCTCTCCCCCACACACCCACACACACATGCACCCACCCACACACACCCACACACACTAGCTGGCTTCATCCCTGAATTACCAGGGAAGGGACACAGCTTAGCTCAACTTAATCCAGCTGCCCACCCATAGGCCCATCAAATGTGGCCAAGGGACAAAGAAAAGGAAATGGCTTTTGATGAGGAGGACACATCTTGTCAAGAATCAATCTATTTCCCCCCCTCTCACTGCCTCCACATGACACTGTCACGGAGAGAGGCGCCTTCCTGTGAGGGCCCTGGGAAGCTGAGCAGCTGGACACCAGGCCTCCTCCCCTCCAGTTCCCTGGCCCTAGGCTTCAGTTGTGCCGTCTGTCTCCCTGCCCAAGAAGGATGAGCACTGAGTTCTGGAATCGAGTGCTGGCGGGGACCTGGGACCTCCCCAGACTGGGCTCCAATTGCAGCAGGAAGCCAGAGAGGGAGCCAGGAACCTGGAGCAGGCCAGTGGGTTGGAGCACACATAGGGAGAGCTCAGAGGAGCCAACCGCGGCTGAGTGCCACTTGTGGGGTGCAGGTGGGGGGCCTTCCTGGGTTGTCCTCACCTGGGTAACTGCACGTCTAACCTTTCCAGACCCTCCTTCTAAGGACAGAGCTCCTAATATTCCATCAGGCTGTGTCCTACTGGCTCAGGTCCTGCAAAGGCAGAGCCTTAAGGAACAATGGTTGTTATGGTTGCTGAGATCTGACGGGGCTGCAGCAGGCAGAGACGCACCTTACCCCTTCAGTATAGGGAGCGATAGTAATTCACAACCACAACGATGCTGATGATGCCATCGGGGGCCACTAGCTGGTCACAAGTAATCTCATGTGCTGGTCCAATCCATAATTAAAGAGGAGGAAACAAAGGCTAGCAGATTCATCCAAGGTCATACAGCAAATTAATCAAAAACTAGGATTTGAATTCACGTTTGTCTCATTTCCAAAGCTTTCTCCTGCATGTCGGTGTCACCCCGGTGGACAGATGATCCACAGTGACCCAGGCGATGGCCTTGGAATTGACCAAATGGGCTCACTACTCCCTGGATAAAGAGGAAAGAGAAGGAAAGGGGGAGTCAGAAAAATGATGAAAGTGAAGACAGACGGCAAAGGACAGGAAGACAGGACTAGGAGGCGGGACAGACGCCGGGAGAACAAAGCTTGCCTGACACTCACGTTACTCAACAGGTCTAGAGACGAGAACGGTGGAGAAAGATCACAGGCTGGGGAACTGTTCTCTGACCTTAGCTCCCCAAAGATCAATGGGTGCGCCATCGGCCTAATTGACTAACTACCCCCGCGATTCCTCAAAGCCAGCTGTTCTTCCATAAGGAGGAAGGGAAAGGAAAGAGCGGCAGCTTCCAAAGGTGGGAGCACAGCCCCCTCGTGCTGCTTCTGTGCCCGGGAATCCACACTCGGCCTCGCCCAGGGCCGTCTGAATTCTCAGCAGGCAGGTGCAGGGAGCTGGCAAGCACGGCTCTTGGAGTTCTGCCATCAGCAGCACCGGGCCCCCGGTGAGGCCCTGCTCATCTGAGAGTTCAAACACAGGCGGCTCCAGGTTTTCTTTCACGGTCCACTTCCTCTTTCTGCTGCTCCTTTCTCAGAAATCAGCAATTTACAGCTGCCCAAGTGCCTGCCAGGCCTGGGGAAGGACAGAGGAGGACCCAGGAAGGCCAGTAGAGCTCAGGGGTCAGGAGACATCGCTCTACCCCCTGCCTTCCAGCATCAAGTACCCCCCATACAGGAGGGTCAGGAGACATCGCTCTACCCCCTGCCTTCCAGCATCAGGTACCCCCCATATGGGAAGAGTCAGGAGACATCGCTCTACCCGCTGCCTTCCAGCGTCAGGTACCCCACACACAGGAGCTCAGACATCCCTGCACCCACCTGCCCCTTTCAGGCTTTGGAGAGACACAGCGTGCAAAAGTCTTCCCCTACTTTTCTCCTGAGACAGAGCCTGTGTCACCTTCAGCAGAGTGCCATGCATCATAGCTCACAGCAACCGCAAACTCTTGTGCTCAAGAGATCCTCTTGCCTCAGTCTCCCTAGTAGTTGGGACCATAGGCACCCACAATGACACTCAGCTAGTTTTTCTGTTTTTAGTGGAGACAGGGTCTCGCTCTTGCTCAGGCTGGTCTCGAACACATGAGCTCAAACAAGCCGCCTGCCTCAGCCTCCCAGAGTGCTAGGATTATAAGCATGAGCCACAGCACCCAGCTCCTGCTTTCATCTTTACACCTTAAAGAGCTACTGCCTGAGTTCCCAAATCCTTTCTGATTCTGGCGGCTCGGGCTGAAACCTCCTTGTTTACTTAGCTCAGTGACCTTAGAGAAGTTACTTGACATCAGTACCTTCTGATGTCACTTTCCATATCATTAAAATGGGGATAATTTAAATATGAACCTCGTAGTGTCATCTGAAGATCAGATAGGTCAGCACGTGTAGAAAGTGATGAGAATAAAGCCTGGCATCAATGTGCAATGCAAGTTTCCAAGAAGCAGCAGTGAAGGAATTGCTTTACCTTGTCCTTGCCTTGGAGCAAAGTGCTAAGACTGTCTGCTCCCTATAACCTCTGCTCAAACAGTACAGGGGGACAGAATGGAAATAGGATGGGAAAGAAAAGAACAAGAAAGGGAAGTGATATTTATTAAGTATTTATGATATGCCAGACTCGTGCGGGAGGCTTCCGGGTGTGTTGTTATTTTTTTTTTCCCAGTGTAATAAAGAGAAATTTTAGTTAGGAAAAGCAAAGAGAAAGTGTACAGCACTTCTTTTTTTTTTTTTTTTTGTAGACACAGACTCTCACTATGTCACCCTCGGTAGAGTGTCGTGGCATCTCACAGCTCACAGCAACCTCCAACTCCTGGGCTTAGGAGATTCTCTTGCCTCAGCCTCCAGAGTAACTGGGACTACAGGCGCCTGCCACAATGCCGGTCTATTTTTCTGTTTTGCAGTTTGGCAGAGGCCGGTTTGAACTCGCCACCTTTGGTATATGGGGCCAGTGCCTTACTTGATGAGCCACAGGCGCCGCCAAGGAAAGTTGGAGTGGGACCCTCCCATGGCGGAGAGAAGGTGAGAGAGACCTGTTGTCGTCTTTGATATTAACAGATGTAACGATGGCAAGGTTATTAGAGGGAACGCGAGGCCGAGGCGCTTCACACAGCGCTGGTCCCAGGAGAGGGCCGTCCTCGTAAGCGCTCACTTCGTCTGGACGGTGTCCCTGTTGCACAGGCGAAGCTGGCTGTGGAGGGTTCAAGGTGAGTCTTTGACTTCACCTGGGTCCCATCAAAAGCTTGAGACTGTTGTGAACAGGCCTTCTGGAGAACAGGGTGACAAGGATAATTCACAGGGGCAAGCAGGAGAGCAGAGTGCCTCGCTCAGGGACATTTTCTTTCTCGGTTTCCGTCATCAGAGGATGTGGGCAGGTAGGGCCGTAAACCTCTCAAGGTCCAAAAAAGGAGGAAACAGCTCAGAGAAGTCAGGGGGCTCAACCAAAGTCACAAGGCAGATGTGGGGATGGGCCTCTGAGGTGCCCCCACAGGGCGATGGGTCTCATGGGCCGCTGCCATGGTAATGCTCTCTTTGGAGGCCGCCTCCTCAGAGGAGCCTTCCTGGACCACGCTGGTGGAAACGCGCTCCATCATACTCTTTCCATTTACTGTACTGTGTTTTCATCATACTGCTTGTTACCGCTCACCACTCATGCAGTGACCGAACCCACCGAACAAGTAAGCTTTGTGGGGCAGAGACACGCGTCTGTTTTGTTCACCGCTATATTCTCAGCATTTAAAACCATGATAGGCATATGCTCCACCCCCAATATCATTAAATGAAAGAGTTAATTGACTGAACACTCCACATTGAACTGCCTTTTCGCTTTTCAAATCTCCGACTCTTTAAAACCCCAGTGACGTCCAGGATAGGATTAGAAGTATCTAGCGCAAAGCACCACACTTAGGGGGTGCTGAAAAATGGTTCTAAAATGAATAGAACTAAGTTCGTAAGGTTTCCCCAAGTCTTTGTTTCTCTTCTCCAGGTCCTGGGGATTTCACTGACAGGCTGAGTTTGGAGGCAGCTCTGTATAAATGTGGGGAGGGGGGCAGTGTCCTGGGAAGTACAGGGTTCTTGTTAAGAGGAACCCAGCCCCCAACCACTCCCCAAGCTTCAGGGCCTAAGTCAGCAGAGGCCCCAAATGCATCTCCAGTGACTTTGACATCCTGGAACTGAAGGACTCTGGGACACAGGTGGTTCTCTTACCTTTTCAATAAAACTTTATGACTTAATCAGGATTCTGAGAGTTTGTTTGTTTGTTAATACAGTAAAGGTCTGCAGCTTCAGAGGGTGTGAAAACTCTTCCTCACATCTTGACAGCACGTTCCTCCATCCGAGAGAGAAAAAATCAGCCCAGCTAGGTAAGCACCAGAATAACAGATGTGTTTTTCTAAGATTATGCCCAAGGGACAGAAAATAAAGGTTCTGCTGGATGCAGATGTCCTAAAAACAGCAAGTTTATCCTGTAACCTTGCCAAGGCAATGCCTGCTGTTCTCAATTTCAAGCCAGAATAAAAGAAAGAGCATACTCAAAGAATAAATCGATTTGAAAGTCCAAGTTAAACAGAGCAGAAATAGGAAGGCTCTCCATTGGAGTAAGTTACTAAGTTTGGGCCATATCTCTTCTTCCTCACGGATGCAGAATTCTAGCAGAGCTAGTTTTGTCTCTGAGGCTGTCAGATATACGGGAAGGGATCAGAGAGGTCTACGTTTGGACTGAGGCTCTGTCATTCATTGGATGACCACAGGCAAGTCTCTTAGCCTCTCTGATTTGAGGTATGTTGGGAAGGAAGACCCCACCTCAAAATATCTACCCATCCTGCCACTGACGCTTAATACAAGGCTGTTAGCAGGAAGTATTCTCTGCACTCTCTGCAGTGCTGGTTGAGTTAGAAAACCTAGGAGACCAAGCTCCAGCAATGTGAAAATGACACTGGGCCAGTACGTGGCAATGTCCATCTTAATAGCTCCAAGCCTGTGCTTTTATCACTGCCCCTTCCAAAGGCGGATCAAGAAAACTGGTATCCACAGGTTGGGCCCAAATGAAATCAAGCTTCAAACCTCATCTTAATTAAGGTGGCAGCAATACAGTATGGGAAAAATAGCACTGGTGTGGAGTCAGTCAAGTTCAAACCCAGGATGCTTACAAGGACTGTAGGACCCTTCACTGAGCAGTGGTTTCCTCATATGAAAAATGGGCCAAAGCCTGTATCAATCAAGGTAGGCAAAGTTATGATGCAATAACGAATTGCGCCAAAATGGCAGTGACTTAAAATAATACAGCTTTATTTGTTATTTTTTTGCTTTTGCTATGTGTCCCTCTCAGTTCACAAGGAGCCTCTTCTCTGCCTCTGCCTCAATCCTGAGTGAGCAGAGATTGGACCAACGGAGCAGCCATTGATTGGACACTTTTGGCCATGCCTGTGGAGGGAACACAGAACCTAAGATGGCCTCGTACCTGCACTTAAATGCTCAGGTTGAACTTGACCATACTTACTTCTGGAAGCCCAAAACTCCTTGGAAAGAACTGATTGCAAGGTACTCCCAGCAACTACGGGCCAGGAGCCATCCTCTTACCATGCTTCTAGAAGAGTGGAGAAGTAGGACCATCCGGTGGGTGGCACCAATGCCTACCCAGCTGCCCACCTCAGCTCCTTCAAAGGGATGCCAGGAAGATGAAATGAGAAAATATGTAGAAAAATGTGGCAGTAGAATAAACATTGACATTTGTTGAGCCTTAAAGAGTAGTGAATGAATAATTCCCCATTTCTTTATTTTTTCCACTTGCATACACTTTCCGCCGAGAATTCTGGCTGATGGGATCTTCCATACTTTTCAGCTGAGGCCAGATGCTTGCATTTACTAGCCAGTAGCTCAGGATATGGTAAAAGAGTGTGTTTTCCACTCTCACAAGACTCTGAAATGGTAATGCAAACTTTGAGCCCAGAAAAAAGTATATGCCACGTGAGAAGGATGACAGACTTGTCGGATTTTGGATCTGCAAGAGATCTTGACAGTCCTCATGTGTCATATTTTTAAGAGAAATAAAAAGAAGCCCAGAGAAGGGTCATGGCTTGCCCAAAGTCAGTAAGAGAGGACCCTGAGGGCTGGGATTGAAGTCCTGGTCTCCTGACTCCCAGCCACACCACACTACAGATTCCTTTTCCTTTTGTGATCTAGTGTGGAATGTTTATATCAAACCCAGACTGGCATGTTGCTAATCTTTTCTTTTTTTTCTTAAGTTCTTAGAGTCCCTGATCTACTTGGGCACAAGCACCACGCTTCAGGAACCAAGTATGGGAAAAGAATGGGTCGTCCATGCTCAATCTTTACCCAGTCTGCCAAGGTCTAATTCAATAAGCTTCCCATGGCTTATTGACAGGGCCCTGGAGAAAGATTCTAGAAAAATCAAGATTAAAAGAAGTCAAAAGTAAATGAAATTCTTGTCCTCAAGGTGCTTCCTATCTAGTGAAGGAAAAGACACGAGTGGAAGTTATAAAGATGGCTGAGAGAGACTCTGGGTTGCCCTGGGCTCCCAGGAATGGGCATGGGTGTTGAGGGGTGGGGAGAAAAGGAGGTGGGGAACAGGGCCAGAGGAGGCTTTCTGAAGACTGTTTCCCCCACTGGGTGTGCACTGTAGCTCACGCCTGTAATCCGAGCTCTCTGGGAGGCCAAGCTTCTCAGGTCTGAGCTCAGGAGTTCGAGACCAGCCTGAGCAAGAGCAAGACCCTGTCTCTAAAAATAATAGCTGGGCTTTATGGTGGGCACTGCAGTCTTGGGAGGTTGAGGTAAGAGAATTGCTTGAGCCCAAGAGTTTTGGTTTGCTGTAAATTATGACACCACGGCACTCAGGGTGACTGAGTTAGACTGTCTCAAAAAAAAAAAAAAAAAAAAAAAACGATGTTTCCCCCATGCTGACCCTCGGAGGATTGATAGAGTCAAGTGGGGAGATTGTCAAAGGAAGAAGAGGAGAAAGCTATTCCAGGCAGAAGGCCACCAGGCAATAACTGGACACAGAATACAGCACGTCTTATTCAGGGACCACTGTGCCAGGCACCCATGCCCAGGGACCAGGACATACCAGAGAGGTGGGCAGGGGACAGGCGTCTGGATATCGCTGTCTAAAAGCTGGGGGGTTGGGGGGCATTGCTGGTGTGGCTCATCCAGAGCCTGTGGGAAGCCTGACTTTCAAGAGATTTGAAATTTACTCTTCTCTGGCGAAAACCAGTCAAGTGGCTTGGAAGAGAAAATGAACCCACTTCAAGAAGGCTCTCCATTGTGATTTTTGATAAGTGGTGTTCTTGGATGTCAATAAAATAGCATAATACCCTGCTTCTGTCTCCCCAGCGCTGTAGAAAACGGGCGCAAACAGGTCTTTACATCACGTTTCCCTTCCAGCCCAGGTGAGAGGGATTATTTATGGTGAAAAAATAAAGTCACCTCAGCTGATCCTTTTTTTTTCTTTTTTTCATTTCTTCTCCCTCCGTACCCTGATCATGGAGAAAGCAAGCTTTTCCGTGAATTTTCCTTGGGAGATCCCACTGTGACCGAGTGCTCCTGCAGCAATATGGCCCTCGTATCTGCTCTTGTTTTCCACGGCACTCTAGAAGCACGAAGTCCAGGCTGGTCTTACCGTCCCGTCTCCACAATGCCCGGGGTGTAGGAAGTGCAGTGTCCTCCGGCCAACAGCAGGGACAGAGGCCCAATGAATGGACATTGCCAACTCAGCGCAGAGTCGGTTTCTGTTTATGAACTTAGCCGTGCAAACATTCTCACCGTAAAATCCACTTAGCATAAAGTTGAACTGTGTCCTTCCCAAGTTATGGCATTCAACAAATATGCAAACGCTTACTCTGTGCCGGGCACTGTCCTGGGCGTCAGGGGTAAAAAGAGACAAAGTGTCTGCTCGGGACACAGAGAGGGCGCTGAGCAAGAAGCAAATGGACAAATAGGGTCCAGTGACAGGTAGGGTAACTGGTGAAGAAAGTAAGCTATGTCAAGGGATTCGGGAGTAGCCGGTGGTGGCCAGGAAGTGTCTCCTGGAGCTGGCATTTGAAGAGACCAGCTGAAAAAGCAAGCCGTGGGAAAATGTTCACAGAGAACATTCTAGACAGAGAGTGCAGACCCTGGAGGAAGGCCTGCTGGCCGCATTGTCTGAACAGCAAAACATTTTCTGTGTCAGAAACAGGAAGCAGAGAAGACAATCAGGCCAGAGAGACCCAGGCCCGAGGTGGGGCCTCCAAACTGTTTTACTGATACATACATAGCCCTAGATAACCCTTGTAAATACGAGGCATTTAAGCCTGGATTTTCTCATCTATAGAGGGAGAATTGTTTGTTTCTCACAGGATCATCTGAGGATCAAATGAGGTGCTTCTGGTACAACCAAACCTCGGTAAATGGCAGCACCGTTCCTGTTACTGGTTTTTTTGTCTCTTTCCATTAGACCTGGACCCAGAGGCGTCAATGAAGCTCCGGGCTTCCTTCCACTGACTGTTTCTTCTGCAGTGTCTGGAGTGTCTCTGGGCCCTGTCATCTCCTTTCTGCGGCCCTGTCTTCTATTTTGCGCCAGGGAGGAAAGGAGACTAGTGCGGGAAGGTTTCGAAACAATCCTCTTTCAAAGGAACACACTGATGAGACAGGCCGAGAAACCGTGCACATCTGGCCACAGCGAGAGCTGCACTGTCCCAGACTCGAAGCCAAGCTGGAGCTGGAACTAGAACTATTCTCTCATCAGAGTAAGCGCAGAAGCCTGGCCCAGCGGAAAAGCCGAGGCCTCGGTTCCCAGAGACCTGGGTTCACGGCTGAGGTGTCCGGCTTGCTCCTGTTCTAGAATCCCAGCTCTGTAAGATCGAGAAATCCTACCTCAGAGGGAAAAACGACGTGCATATGTACACGTGTCCATACAAATTACATAAACATAGGCTTATGTAAGAAATGTGGAGCAAATGGTAATACAAATGGTAATGGTTACATTATGGGGAGCAACGCATCTGAAAACTCATATACACACAAGAGCCGGCATCACACAGCGGGTTAATAACATAGGTGGCATTTGTTACCTGACGGTGAGATTGCCTTCAAAAGCAGATGGGTAGAATACCTTTGGGATTTTATATTGAGCATTTAAAGAGTGCTGGTAAAATGAAAGACTGATGTTTTATCAGGAAGAAAAAATGATTCTCTTTTACAGGGGAGGTTGGCTTGTGACATTGCCTCTTCCCAGGAGTGGTGGGATCCAGTGAAGACAGGCCAGATGAAGAATCACGTCTGCATCCAACGTTCTTGTGAGATCCTCTTCTAGAATTCTCTAAGCTAGTGGTTCCTTCTTATAAAATAAGGTAAGTATCATTTGGTTGCTGCCCTTTGAGTAGATAAGGGATCCAAAGGCTCTGGATAACCTTGATATTTTTATTTCTCTTAATTCAAAATACCATATAGTAATAAAACTTCATATTTTAAATATCATCAGTCTCCTCGTTTTAGAAAGTACTGAAATATCTCAGTAAAATGAGATAATTTCCTCCTAAAGGCTCCAACCTTCACCCACTTTGCCTACTGGGGTGTTGCTGCTAATTAGGCAGTGACCGGCAGGCGTTGGTTTCTGAGTCTGCCCTAAACGGGACAGAATCCTCGCTTTCATTACGGTTCCTTTTCCAACAGGGGGTCTGGGAGAGGGATTCATTAGCAGAGCCCTGGCGGGCTGTGGGCTGACCTCCCGCGGGAATGCCAGCCCTTGGGATCACATCTTCAGCTCAACACACACCACTTTAATAGACATTTGTCACAACGCGCATCTGTCATTGTTTAGAGTGTTTCTTAGTCGGCAGCTCCCTACTGCAGGCAGCCCTGGAGTGATTTAGAACTCATTGCTGAGACCCCCAGCCCGTACCTGCCTCCTGTCTCTGCACCGAGCGTGCCGTCCCACTATTAGAGTGAGGGCCTGTGAGAAGGACATGGCCCAGCCACCTGGCCTGATATGTGACATCTTCTGTGATGTTTCATTAACCACAGTTTGAAGTTTTGAGCGTTTAAGGCTCCAACCCACCTCTCCAGTTCTCCTTCTATCTACCATGGCCCTCCCCGACCCCAGGTGGCCCAGCCACCGACACTGCTTTCCTGCGTGGCTGAACCGTTCACCGTTCCTGAACATGGCGGGCATGAATGAATCCTCACACTTCTGTACTTTTGTTCCTGCTATTCCCTCTGCTTGGATTTTCTTTCCCTGTGTTCTCTGGTCAGAAAACTCCTATTTACCCTTCAAAGCCCCATAACCCATCTTTCAAAACGATTCACACTTCTGCCCCTACCTCCATAGCTCCTCTCTACGGCCATTCTACCCTGCAAGGTGCTTTTGGAACGGCCAGCTGCTGGCTAGAGCACAGAGAACATGGGCCATGGAATCAGAAAGTCACTGCTTCAAATTCTGGCTCTATCCCAGCCATGTAATCTTAGGCAAAACATGTACTTTTCAAATACACAATGCAAACACTTGCATGGAGATAGTAAGAGCCCCTGCACAGCACGCCTGGGGTGAGAACTAAATATGACAATGTACAGAAGGTGCTGGGTAGAGAGAAGGTGTCAGCAGATAGCAGCTGTTCCCATGTTCCCAGCTCTGCAACAGGACTCTGCAACTATCCTCTGAGCTTTAGTCCTCCCTCCCTTTCCTTTTAATGAATTTCATTTTAACGAGTAGCACTTTAGGAGAGAAAATTGACCATGCATCAATCAGAAACTGAAAATAAAGGGTCATTCCTGTTCTGTCATTGCCTATGGATTAATCCTCATTCTATCCCTGCTAGGACACTACCGAACATAAGCTTTGTTCTTCTATATTTTAATTAATTTTTTTTTTGAGACGGAGTCTCACTTTGTCACCCTGGATAGAGTGCTGTGGTATCATAGCTCACAGCAACCTCAAACTCTGGACTCAAGTGCCTCAGCCTCCCAAGTAGCTAGGACTATAGGCACCCACCACAAAGCCCAGCTATTTCTTTTTAGACATGGGGAGTCTGACTCTTGCTCAGGCTGGCCTTGAACTCGTGAGCTCAAGGAATCCACCCTCCTTGGAGGCATAGTGCTAGGATTACGGGTGTGAGCCATAGCCGCCAAACATGGGATTTTAAAATAAGGCTCCATAGGTGGGACGACCCAGGTCTCCAGGAGTTTGATCTGAGATTGGGGCTCAGTGAATGCCCTTCCTATGTGCTGGACAAATCAGCTGTGAATTAAGCATGACACTCCCACCGGGAAAGGAAACCAGAATTGAGGATTTCAACCCACAGCAGAAGAGGAAATCCACTCTCTCAGGAAGGAGAGTGGCATTTACCTGGAAACAAAAAGTTAGATGGAAAAGGAGAGAGATTAAGCAGAGAAGGAGGAGAAGTTTGCACAAATGCACTGAGGCCTGAACGCTAACATTCCTGGACACGAGGGTCTCGTCCTGCCCGTCAGGGCCTGGCGCATTCATTCCTGTCTGCATTCTGGTATTCACGCTCTCAAGTCCTTCCGTGTTCCAGGAGAGGGACCAGAACATCCACAGGAGTTGAGAATAGCTCCTGCCTTCCTGCAGTTCTCACTCTGCTGGGAAAGGCAACACGCAACCAGCTTTACTGTTTCTATCAACCATTTCCTCCACATTTCTTGCACCGTGTGCAGTAAAGTTCTTTCTGCAAATGTCAGCCCCGCACCCTATGCTAAGGGGATTCAGAGACAGAGGCTGGGTTCTGCCCACACCTAAACCAAGGCTTCACATAGGAGCAAACAGCACAGACCTCAGAATCGAGGATTCCCATCTCTCCCCACGTGGAGGTTCGTAGTTTAGAGCTGCTCCCTCAGCTCAGGAGATTGGGGATTGTTTGAACAAGATCTTTGCCTTAAGATTTTTCTACAGTATATTTTGAAAGATATTTAAAAAATGAGATGTGGAATGGGAATATTTTGCTGAGAGGGATCCAGGTGTTGGAGAAGGATTCACATTGCCTGGAATCTGCTGAATCTGCTGTGTGCTAGGGACTGTGAACTCTCGCCTGCCTATAAAAAAATTCATCTTCTGGGGTGGCACCTGTGACTCAAAGGAGTAGGGCGCTGGCCCCATATACCAGAGGTGGTGGGTTCAAACCCAGCCCCAGCCGAAAACTGCAAAAAAAAAAAAAAATTCATCTTCTAATGATCATTACTGAATGAAATCTTTAGGGAAATAATGTACCTTTTTTGACAAATTCTTTTGGGAAACAGCCTTTGGGAGGGAGAGGAATGCTGAGCACAATTTTGGCCTCATCTCAGTTTGGAAAATAAGAAAGGCAGAGACACCTATTTTAGGAAAATGTGTGATTCGAGAATTATAAACTACCCGGTGTGATGGAAAGTATTATGAACTAACCTCGTAGGGACACAGTAGGTTGTTTTTCTGTTTATTGATTTGCTTCATTCATTCAGCAAATGTACCTGTGTACCGTCCAATCACAGCATCAGGTATTAGGAAATGAAGTCAAATCAGTTACAATCTTTGCAGAGAAGGACTTCACGGCTGGTGGAGGTGACCGTCACAGACATCAAGGCTGCAACACCCTGTCACAGCACCTCAAGTAAGGAAAAGAAGCTATAATGGGGCACGGGAGGGCTGTTTATGAAATCAGAGAATACCTCCCCATGAGGGAACCCTGGGCAGTGGAGAGGCTATTTCAGGCAGAGAAAAAAGGCACAGTGATAACTTGGTGTTCAAGGGTTTTATTCATGTAAGCCCCAACTCAGCAAAGCAGGACAGAGGCCTCTTATTCCACCAACTACTACAAATGTCATTGTTTCTGCCTTGACCTTAACTCATGGATCTATGAAAATTCACCCCACCTTTCCCCACCGTATCTGGGGAAAAAGACCATCCCCAAACTTAGTAGAGAAACTAGGTTTCAAAGCTGCCTTTGCCTCTCTTAGTGGGTAACTTCTCTGAGGCTTGGTTATCATCCACTTCTACAAAACAGAGCCCCATCAGCCCCTTGCAGCGTTCTTGAAGGCTGAAATGAGAATAGGTGCCCGCGGCGCCCAGATCCGTGTCAGCCACGTGTTTACAAGTATGAGGCGTCTTCCGCCACTATTGTTATCACCACTGTGCGTCCCGCTATTATAATCTTGAACAAAGATGAAGGTTTTAAATTAACATCTTGGATGGCAATTGTGTCTGGAAGGAGAGATGTATTGGAAGGCAGTATTGCCCCTCAATAAAAAGGTTTTCAACGTTCTCTATTGGAAATCATGAGCAATCTGACCTTGTAAAAAATAAAATAGTCTGAATTCTTTATATCCTGGCATGGTTCCTAAAGGCAGCTAAAGTGACATTAGAGACAAACAGAAACATTGCAGGGAAAGGTAACAGCCTTAATTTCCGAGGTGAATGAGATGGATAGCACCAGTGCCCAGCGGTAAACCTCTTAGTATTTATGAAACTGAAATTACACCATTGCAATAAAAGAGAAAGTTAAAGAAGGGCGCGTTCTACATAATGGCCTCTTGTTAGGGCATTCCTGATTACCTGGGCTCTGTTTTCATGAAAACCACGGGCACCCGGTGTTCCAGAGCCACCATCCGCTGGGGGCAGACAGGAAGGGCTTATTTAGCCAAATGAAAATTTACACTTAAATAAAAAATACTTGTGGCGTTGGGGCTGGAGAAACAATTACCTGGACTACATAGCAGCTGCAAATTGCACCGGCAGTAAAAGCAAGTTGGGGGCAGAGATTACACCGCGGCTGCCTGACATCAAAGGCAGCCAGCCAGCCTTGTTTCTTCGTGTGCAGTGTGAACAATATTTCTCTTTGATCTCAGACACCAAGAACCAGTGTGGAGGAGCCCAGGGAAGAGAGGAGGGGCCAGGGTTGATGTGTAACAACACGCAGCCCACGGAGGTCGCGTGGTCGAAATGCCGAGCAGGCTCAGAACGACTCCATTTAAAGGAGCAGCTGAAATCTACAAGATCCCGGAGGGAATGGTTTCATTCAATCATTCAATCAGCAGTCTCTGGAGAGGTGGCCTGTGCTGTGCTGGCCACTGGAGGGAGAGAGGCTGCAGGGACAGAGACCTGTCCAGTCCACTCTGGGTACCACTGTCTGACTGTGGGGTCTTGGACACAATAACTTTGTGCATGTTATTTTTGTCTTCTAGTCCCATCAGGCCCCTATTCCTTTTTTGTTTATTGCTCCAATCCCATTGTGGTTTAAATTGAGTCTTTGAGATTGGAGCTCTAACTCTTCTCCTCTCTCTTGCCCTTAACTGAAACTCTGTGAGTTTCTTGGGACAGGCATCCAGTCCTATCTTCACCTCTAGGCCCCCATTCCTAACTCTGAACACTCAGGCCTAGAGCATCAGACCACCTGCTCCTCACGGAGGGGACCAGTTCAGACAAAAACAAAAAAACAAAGCCCCCAGCTGGGCACACAGATGTATCACAGAGCTGGCTCAGAGCCAGGAGGGCAGATAGGCTAGCCAGGAGGCAGTTTCTTTGGCAGAGGGGACACAGAGAAAGGACATCTGGGGGGCAGGTCAAAGAGGCCATCCTGGAGGAAGTGACCCTTCAGCTGTATTCTGAAGGGTGAGGAGGACTTTTCCAGGTAAGACTCGAACAGTTAAGTTAGTTCATTCAGGGTTATACACATTTACCAGGGCTCCTCCTCAATATGACACACTCTGGGACACCCTCCCCGCAGCTGTGGCCCTTAGTACCTCCTGTCTGTATTAGCCATTTCTAACCTGCTTCCCACAGAGATCTACAGACTCCTTACCCCACCCTGGGCCCCGTCGGGAATTTTTAAAATATGAGTGAGAGAAGAGGTTGGTTTGGACCTTTCTTTCCCACTGCTCTTTCCAATACAGCAGCTTGATTTTGTTAAGAGTTTATTTATGTAAACATAAAGTACCTCTTTTATGTTTACACGGATGGAGCTGGAAAATATTCTTCTTAGTAAAGTATCTCAGGAATG
>CAUYON010053692.1:0-13054 GCA_963573935.1 Arctocebus calabarensis | reverse complement strand
CGCCTGTGGTCCCAGCTACTAGGGAGGCAGAGGCAAGAGACTCGCTTGAGCCCAGGAATTGGAGGTTGCTATGAGCTGTGATGCCATGGCACTCTATCCAGGGTGACAGCTTGAGGCTCTGTCTCAAAAAAAAAAAAAAACCTTTGTTACCCATGAACCCCACCTCCCAAGCACTTGCCCCTGGGTCCGCCCCACTCTCTTCTTTCCTCTGATTGCTGTTAAGCAAAACATACTAGCAGGTACTAGCACGGTGTACTTAAAGAATAAGTCACGTCACCAAAGGATGACAGGGGTCCTTTAAAACTCAGTGGCTTTCGGACTTGACCTGGCACCACTCAACGATGAGTCATTACTTCCCTCCTAACACATGTAAAAACGTATTTATTTCATATAACTGGAATAAAAATGTAACCAGACAACACCTGGTAATATACTTACCTTTACTATTATATACATATACGTTTTTATTTATTTATTTTTTTAGAGACAAAGTCTCACTTTGTTGCCCTAGGTAGAGTGCATGGTGTCACAGCTCACAGCAACCTCCAGCTCTTGGGCTTAAGCGATTCTTTTGCTTCAACCTCCCGAGTATCTGGGACTTCAGGCGCCGGCCACAACGCCTGGCTATTTTTTTCTTCTTCTTCTTCTTCTTTTTTTTTTTTTTTGTTGTAGTTGTCATTGTTTGGCAGGCCCCAGCCTGATTCGAACCCGCCAGTTCTGGTGTATGTGACTGGCACCTTAGCTTCTTGAGCTACAAGCGCCACCCTTCTTTTCTTTTCTTTCTTTCTTTTTTTTTGAGACAGAATCTCTCTCTGTCACCCTTGGTAGAGTGCTATGCTGTCATAGCTCACAGCAACCTCCAACTCCTGGGCTTAGGCGATTCTCTTGCCTCAGCCTCCTGAGTAGCTGGGACTATAGGCACCTGCCACAATGCCTGGCTATTTTTCTGTTTTTGCAGTTCGGCTGAGGCTGGGTTTGAACCTGCCACCTTTGGTATATGGGGCCAGTGCCTTCGGTATATGGAGCCACAGTCGCTGCCCACCCTGCTAGATTTTTAGAGGCTGGGTCTCACTCTTGCTCAGGCTGGTCTGGAACTCCTGAGCTCAAGCAATCTACCCGCCTCAGCCTCCCAGAGTGTTGGAATTACAGGCATGAGCCACTGTGCCTGGCCACTGTTCTCTTTTCTTTCTTTTCTTTTGTAAAAATCCTGATCAGGATCAGCTAAATTTATTTTATTTTATTTTATTTTTTGAGACAGAGTCTCACTATGTCACCCTCAGTAAAGTGCTGTGGCGTCATAGCTCACAACAATCTCAAACTCTTAGGCTTAAGCAATTCTCTTGCCTCAGCCTCCTGAGTAGCTGAGACTACAGCTGGCCGCCACAATACCCGGCTATTTTTTGTTGCAGTTGTCATTGTTGTTTAGCTGGCCGGTGTGGGTGTGAACCCACCAGCCTCTGTATGTGGCTGGCTCAGTAACCACTGTTCTACGGGTGCCGAGCCAGCTAAATTGATTTTGTAACCTTCCCCACTCCACTCTACTCAGGGATCTGACCCAAGTATGTGATCCCAGATGGTTAAGCCTGTGGACAGTACTGTACTCCCCATAACTATTAAGCATCAATAGGAAATTAAGATTAGGCAAACTTCAAAAGAAAGCTGAAGGTGGGGGGGTAAGGTAAACTTGAAATTAAATTGGTGAAAACAGTTTATATTGTATTTTTATGCATTTTCTTTTTTTGTTGTTTTTAGAGGCAGAGTCTCACTTTGTCACCCTCGGTAAAGTGCTGTGGCATCATTGCTCACAGCAACCTCCAGCTTAGGTGATTCTCTTGCCTCAGCCTCCCAAGTAGCTGGGACTACAGGCGCCTGCCAGAATGCCCAGCTATTTTTTGTTGCAGTTTGGCCGGGGCCAGGTTTAAACCTGCCACCCTCGGTATATGGGGCCGGTGCCCTACTCACTGAGCCACAGGTGGCGCCCTTTTTATGCATTTTCATACTTCAGGATAGAAGGCAAATCACTGACCCCTGTTCAGGGGTGGCAGATGTGGAAGGGAGGAAGAGGGAAACACCAGGCAGAAAGGAAGCAGAGACTCCTGGTGCGCTGTTAGCTCTGGTGCCCCTGAGACCCAGGGAAGAATGGCTCACAGAGCAGGGGCTTGGATAGAATCTCATGAGAGCCCTCAGGGATCATCTCTCTAGCCTCTTCATGGTACAACAAGGGGAAACTGAGGCCCAAAGCTGGGACCTTGATGCTCTCTAGGACCCCCAAAGACCTGAGTGGCCAGTGCTTGGGTTGAAGCGGGTAGGTACTTTACCCACCCACCCCCAGTGCTCCCATGACGCCCTTCTCTTCCCAGCTGTGGCCACTGCAAGCAGAATGAGCCGTGCTCTCCAGACACAGGCAGTTGTGTGTTCTGTGAGCCAGGCTGGAACGGGACGCAGTGCCACCAGCCCTGCCCACCTGGCACCTTTGGTGAGAGCTGCAAGCAGCAGTGTCCTCGCTGCCGGCTTGGGGAGGCCTGTCAGCCAGACACTGGGCGCTGTCAACGCTGTGACCCTGGCTGGCTGGGGCCCAGGTGAGAGGGTCACCCTGATCAAGGTAGAATGCACTTTCCCTCAGGATCCTTACTTCAGGTGGGCCACTCCCACCCCCAACAGCCTTATGGGACTGCCTCTTGGCAAAGGCTGAAGGGCCAAGGTGGGTGCTGAGGGGCCTTGGGCAGGGTTCTCATTGGCTCTTCACCACTCAGGCCTCCTGCCCTCTTCCCTGCAGGGAAACTGTAGCTTGTCTCTTAGATTTGGCCTCAGGTTCAAGGGCCTGTTTTCACCTGAGCTTCATAGAGGAGCACCCAATGGGGCACACAGACAGGGTGTCCAATGTGGGGCCAGGCCTGCCTTGCCCTCTGACTCCCTGAACCTTGCCTTACCCCAGGTGTGAAGACCCCTGCCCCACTGGTACCTTTGGAGAGGGTTGCAGCTTTCCCTGCCCCACATGTGTTCAGGGGACCTGTGATGCTGTGACAGGGGAGTGTGTCTGCAGTGCCGGCTACTGGGGCCCTAGGTAAGGATTGGGGCCTTGGGGACAGGAGAGTACTGGGGCCTAGGCCAGGCCTCTGTACAATTAGTGTCCTAAACTTCTCTTCCTGGGCCTCTCTGCCTCCCAGACACCACTAGTATCCTCATAACCAAGACGTTATCCTCCTGTAGTGGGGTGTTCCCCAGGAAAGTCAGATGATACATAAGATAAAAGGACCTGCTCCCCAACTAAGTGGAGAACCTTAGGACTCCAAACCTCACTGTGATTTCTCTGAGGCAGTATTTTTAAACCTTTTTTTATCTTTTTTTTTTTTTTTTTTTTTATTTGAGACAGAGCCTCAAGCTGTCACCCTGGATAGAGTGCTACGGCATCACAGCTCACAGCAACCTCCGATTCCTGGGCTCAAGCGAGTCTCTTGCCTCTGCCTCCCAAGTAGCTGGGACTACAGGCGCCCGCCACAACGCCCGGCCATTTTTTGGTTGCAGCTGTCATTGTTGTTTGGCGGGCCCGGGGGCTGGATTCGAACCCGCCAGCTCAGGTGTACGTGGCTGGAGCCTTAGCTCGTTGAGCCACAGGCGCCGAGCCGAAAACACAGTTTTTGACCTCATGGAACTGAGGAACTAGAAGAGATGACAGATATTAATGAAATAATCACATAAATATATCTTTGCAAATTGGGATCATGACTAAGGATTGCTGAGTTGGGAAAGAATATATCCCTGGGGCTTTCAGGGATCCTACAGGGACTGAGGAGAGCAGACTGGACTCAGGGCCTGATGAGGGCTCCAGGACCACATTCTTGGGCTTCTCATCTTTCTCCCCTGGCTCAAGCTCCCGAGAAGCAGGAGGGACTCCTGAGAGTGAGGGTGGAACTCACCAATGAAGTGAAATTTTATCAACTGCTTTTCAAGACTCTGTCGCATCAGATTTTCCTAGCGATTCCCAAAGCTGACCAGTACAGGACTCTCCTCCCTCATCATGCAGGGAGGATGGCATTCCCACACGTGGGAAAGAGGTGCTCAACATCTGGAAAGCGGAGCCCCAGCGCCGACGAACATCTGGAGCGCTAATGGCAGAAGCCTCCAGCGGCCTGGACGTGGGGTCCTGGAAATGGGTGGAAAGTGAGAAGGCTCAGCTAGCCGGGCACTCAAAACCCCCATCTTTGGTGCTCCCCAGTCTGGACCCGGCCGCAAACCCGCCTCAGCACAAATTCTGAAGGTCGCGACCCCCCTCGTCCCCAGTGTCCCTGAGTATACCCCTACTAGCGGAGTCCCAGGCCCTGCTCCCCACCTCCACTTTGGGCCAGGAGCATGCAGGTGAGGGGGGCATTGTTAAGGAGAGCTCTGAGGTGGGGAGAGGAAGAGGGACCAGAGGGGGCGGGAGGAGCGGGGGCGCCGGGCGCGCCTGTGCGGAGCGCGGAAGCTGCGAGAGCCCGCGACAGTAAAACATCTGTAATGTGCCATTCGCCGCTGCTCGCTGATTGCTCATGGATTAAAGATTAAAATCTCGGCTTTGGCAGATGGGGAGAGAGAGGAAACTCTTACGAGCACGTTTTGCATCTGCATTTCATTCTGCTCGGTTCCCTGCGCCACGCCTGGTGGCGCCCGCCCTACCCCGCCCACTCAGCTCCCGACACCCCCTGCGCCATCAGGCTGGCCAGGATCCCTGCGGCCTCTGGTCCGTCCTCTTCCCACCTTTCCTGTGGTTCCGAACCCTCAGCTCGCTCGAGGCCCTCTTCACTCATTCTTATCTGAGGTTCCCACCTAAGATTCGGTGTTGGTCACTTCTCAGGTTCTGCCCAGCCTGTAGGCAGAAAAGGAACAAACCTCCCCAGGAAAGGGGTATGTTCCATTGCATGAGCTGGGGGTGCTACCCTCATGCCCACGTGCTAACCTGGGTATGGAGGACAGGGGAAGCTGAGGCACAGAAGGTGGATCCAACTGTGATACTTCTGGCTGTGGTAAGAGGTAATTGTGGCATAGCCAGGTGGGCTCACTTGGGCAATTGTTTCCCCTCTGTTTTTCACATAGAGCTGCTATGGAGGAGGACAGTGGGACAGGAAGAGAGAAGGCGGCCAGAAGGACTCCTAGAAACTCTTGGGGTGGAGGTGGGGACTCTTGGAACAGGACCTATTCTGGCTTTTGGATAAACCCTGTAAATTAGCTTGGTTCTGGCCCACTGAGGAGTTGAAAAGTGTGCTCAGGCACCTGGGATAGATCTATTGGCTTCATTATTTCCCCTTCCCTCCTAGAATGAGTCCCTGGCATCAGGAGAGGGAAATTCAGGCAAAGAAGTAGAGACAAAGGACTGTCAGAAAGACAGGCATTAGAGAATCAGAAAAAGGAACAAAAAGTTGCAGGGTAGCATGGCAGATGTGACCCCCTGCGTCTGATGGTGGGCAGAGAAGGCTGGGAAGATGGACAGAGAGAGCCCCTGTCTGGTATTCAGGCCCCAACTGGGAGGAGAGGTTGGTCTAGTGTGAGCAGAAGAAAAGCTGAAGAAGGATGAGCAAGAGGAGGGTCGCTGTGGCAGATGTAATTAATTACTGCATATTAAAATGTTTGTTTACAGAGATGAACATCGGGCCAGAGGTCTGATGGTAATTAATTTCCAGCATTTCTCAGCCCTCTTTGAACCTGAACCCGTCTGAGGAGCCTGGGGGGTAGACTGGGCAGGGTGAAGTGCTGGCTTGTTCCTGCCCTTCTCTCATCAGGGATTAGAGCCCAGATTCCTGATGCTAGAGAGAAATTCATACATCACCTACTCCAGCTCCATCCCTATCATGCACACTTGGGGAAATCAAGGCCAGAGAGGACTTGTATAATACTTAGTGATTTGCTGTAGGCCACCAGCTACTGGTAGTCAGTGGTAGAACCAAGACTGTAGTCTCCACTTCTTGGAAAGGTGTTTGAGGCCAAAGGAAGATTGAAAAAACTGATCTTGAGCAGAGATGATATAACAAAGATGGCAGAACAGGATATCAGAGGCTTGTTCTCTCTGGAGAGGTGGGGTGGGGTAGTATGGTCATCAGGAAGTAACTTTTCCCCACCACTGAACCATCCTGGGCAGGTAGGCAAAGAATTTAGCATTCTCAGCCTTAGGGTCTGACAGTCATCAGGTTTGTGACCTGGGGAAAAATAATGTAACCTCTCTTAGCCTTTCTAGCAAGGAGTGTAAATATAGGGCAGCTGGGAGGAGTATACTTGTTGTTAGGGCTTTCACAAAGGAAACAGTGGCACTTACTCTGGTGGCTGTCTCTGTTCTCATACACAGTCACCCTCAACAGCAGAGACTCAGGGCAAATTCACAGACATCCCTCAGCTCATTCATTCATTCAGGAAGAAGTCAGCTGATGGGTGGGAGTGGGGGACATGGAAGATGAAGAAGAGATCTACCTGTGACTTGTAGGAGCTCACAGGATTCACAACCATGAAGAGAGAATCAATGGCAAAGGCACAAGGGCATGTCAGCTGAGTGAGAGGTACAGTCAGTGGATAAGAGTCCACAGGGAAGCTTGGTCAAGTTGGGCCCTAGGTTAGCTCACAGAGGATGGGTGGAAATGGAGGAGGAGGTAGCTCTGTGGCAGAGCTGGATGGGGCCAGTGGTTCCTAGGTGGAAGGCCCTCGGCCTGCCTCCTGTCCTGGGAGCCCACAAAGATTCCCTCACAGGCCTCATATTTGGTGGACTGAATAGGAAGTGTCCTCATTTTCTTCTGAAGGCCTTGCTTCTTTCAGAAGAAATCAGGGCAGGTGGCATTGGTCCTTGTATCTCAAGATGGAGAAGTGCGGTAGGAACTTAGGGGACAGGACAGAAGTAGCCCATAGCAAGGAGGAGGCTGAGCCAAGGTGAGCAGAAAACATGCTGAAGAAGGGCATAAATGGGGCACTTGCTCCCCAAAAGTGCTGGGCTAGAGGAAGAATGAGAACAGGAGGTGACAACTACCTGACTCTGTATTTGTTAAGGGACAGGGTGGATGTCTGCATACTGGACGACACAGGTGCTCTAGTTTTGGGGCTGGTGTCTGTAACTACGAGAAAATGATTGTAGGTGTGTGAACACATGCGTGAGTGTGTGTTGATGTGTGGTCCAGGGTGTCTCTCAGTATCTGAGGAAGTGCTGAGGGGCTTTGCACAGCTGGGCTCCTCCCCACACCCTTGTAACCTCTGCAGGTGAAGTGGGAGGAGGGCTAAGGTCCCTAGACTGGTGGGGAGATGGATCACTCCAGGTCTGGACTGCTCTAGCTTCCTCCCTGCGGGCTGGGTCAGTAGCTGGAGTGGGAGGCCTCCTTCAAACAGCCCTCCTGCCCTGGCCTGGCTTTTATACTTACGGGGGCGGGGAGGAATCACACAAGGTAGCTTTATTGAAAATAAACACACGAAAAGACAAAGAAAGGCCAGGACAAGCAAAAAGAAAGGAAAACCCACCTGTCAATTCACACC
Source organism: Arctocebus calabarensis (assembly GCA_963573935.1). Classification (NCBI taxonomy): domain Eukaryota; kingdom Metazoa; phylum Chordata; class Mammalia; order Primates; family Lorisidae; genus Arctocebus; species Arctocebus calabarensis. The sequence continues at coordinate 5,575 of CAUYON010053692.1, read as the reverse complement.
CAAGGAGAGTCCCCCTGCTACGTGTTGCTATTTCTTTCTAGTCTATTTTCCGTGTCAACATGGTGAACACAGGCGCGGAGTCCTAGGGTACAAACTGTGTGCCCCCACTTCACCCTGTGCTGTTGCCCTTCCTTCCCCTATCCCCCTCACCCCAGCTCGGGGGCCGTACGTCCAGGGAGCAGCTCCTCTCCTCGCCCCACCCCAGGCCACACCAGAGCGCTGGGTGGCGACATGCGGGCTTGGGCGCCCGGGGCGAGCTGGCGCGCGGGAGCGGGCGCGGGGAGGAGCCGCAGGAGGGAAGGAGCCGGGAAGGCGGGGCGGAGCTGTCGCTTCCCATCAGGCGCAGGATTGTTCCCGACACGCGTAGGCCCCGCGGCGTTTCTGTGTCAGGGAGTTTTGCCGGAGCCGTGACCCATGAGAGGGGGGTCGGGCTGCGCGCGGGGAGCGGCCAAGAGTGACCAGCGCGGCCGGCCGCATCATCACCACCTGGCCGGGTCACTGCTTCCGTCTCCTGCCTGGAGCGCTGTAGAGGGGGAGGGGCTCCTGGGGGATCGGCAAGGAGGTCGCGGGCTCCTCCCAGCACCACTGCCCCCACCCCTTGGGGAAGGGCGAGTGGGAGAAGACGCAGAGGAGAAATCAGCACCCTGAGCCTCAGTTTCTCCCCTTTGGGATGGGAGGGGTTGCTTTCTGTGTTGATGAATTGAGAATATTCTGTTCCCTAGGAAGTGTATGAGGTCCCCGACTGGAGAAGGCAATGCCTGAGAGTGGGCAAGTCCGCAGAGAGGCGTGGCGAGGCCTAGACTGGCCTGGGTTAGTCCCAGAGACAGAGGGGCTCAAACAGTACTGGAGCCTGGACTCTGAGTGGAGAGGGGCCAGGGACCTGGAAGGCTTGTGTGTCTGGGTGTGTGTGTGTGTCTATGCAAATTAGATGATAATGGAGGTGTGGGTGGCCAAGTTTCCAGAGCTGGGGTGAAGGGTGGAGGAGGGGTTGCGGAGGGGGGAGGGGAAGGGGAGGCGGTCTCCTGACCTCTTCCCCCAACCCACTGGTCCCATCTGAAGTCTGCCGGCTCCCATCTTAGGCACTTAATGATTTTGACGGGCCCCACCCCGCACACCATCGGGGCCTTTGTGTCTGCCAGACCAATGGCCCCTCTCCTGGGCCCACCCATCAGTCACCCGAAGCTCCAGCTGTTCTCAGCCTTTGGAGCAACCTTGCCGTCAACACTACAAATTGGCTCTCAACAGTCGCTTGGAGACCCCTTTTCTGCTATTGTCTCAGGACAAATGGCCTTTCCCCTGTACACCGCCCCACAGGCCCAGCCCAGGCTGTGGGCCCCTTCTGGGAAGACGAGAGGGTGGGGGAGCCCAGGAGGCCTCCTTCCTCTCTAACCCTAATAATCTAGCTCGTCTGGGCCAGCAAAAAACCTCCACTGCCTGGACTCTCGGTATCCTTTCCTCAGTCAGTTCAGGTCTTCCTGAGCCCCAGGATTGAATCTCCTGTTTCCCTCACAGCATCAAGAGCTGAAGTCTCACTATGTAAAGATGCTTCCCCACTTAACAGTGGGGCTACGCCCAAATGAACCAATTAGAAGCTGAAAACATAAGTTGAAAATGTGTTTAGTACGCCTAACCGACTTCACGTCATAGCTCAACTTAGCCTGCCTTAAATGTGTTCAGGACACTTATATTAGCTTACAGCAGGACAAAGTCATCTAACACAAAGCCTATTTTATAATGAAGTGTTGAATATCTCATGTAATTTATTGAATCCTACACTGAAAGATGTTGTGTGAGTACTCCAAGTGTGATTTCTACTGAATGTGTATTGCTTTTGTACTATTGTAAAGCCATAAAAAAAGGGAAAAATCATAAGTAGAACCACCGTAAGTCGGGGATGTGTGTACCTGTTAACTGAGGCTGAATTGAAAAAGTAAAAGAGGAGGGAGAGAAGGATTGGGGGAGAGAAAAGAGAACTGGGGGCCAAGGTCCCCAAGAGCCACCACGGCCCAAGCACAGAGCCAAGACAATTACATGCCTAGTTTTGCTGATTGCATTAAAATCATTAGAATGAGCCATCTGAAAAATCATACATTAAGGGGGAGAATTAGAAAGGGCTTTGAGACTGGCACAGGCGTCTCTAAAGTGAATCTGGTACAATTAGCTGGAACTGTGTCACACAAACAGACACTTTCACACGCTGTCTTGGTGACCTTCTCACCACCCCACCTCACCCTCCCTTTCCTCCTTTTTTCTCCCTCTTGCTTACAGGATCTCTGCTCATACTTTTTCTCTCACTTCTCTTCTTTTGCTATCTTCCTCTCTTGCAATCAACCTTTCTTCTGAGCAGTGGCTTGCCTAGATTGTAAGGCCTGAGAGGGATCTTTTACTAGAGGGTGAGAGATAGACAATTCAGGACTCATTCAAAATGCTCATCCTAACATTTGAGTGTCAGTGCCAGGGCAGCAGGAGAGTGAAAATGGTGTGGTTTGGGACTGAGAAGGATGTGGGCCTATCTGCTATGTCTGTGAGAGGAGGCCTGAAGGTCAAGGTCTGGATGAGATCGTGAGTTTCTGGCTGCCTTTGTGAGGGTATCAGTGTGTGTATGTGTCCCTGCTGAAGCTTAATCCTGTACATGGTTGGTTTTTCTTCAGTGGTATTGGTCAGAGTTCTGTAGAAGGAAGCTTGAGTACCTCTCTTTAGATTTCAAGGAGAAGCAAGTCAGCTAGGGGCTGGGCTGCACCAAGTGGGTCTCAGGCCTTGCTATACTGGGCCAGCATGGGGAGATCTGTTGTAACTGTGTTGAATGGGCCTATCTGGCTAAGGGAAAGTGGAGAAAGAATGGGGTGTGAGTGGGGGTGGAAAATGGAATTGCCAGCCCAGAATGAATGGATGGTGGAGTTTCTCTTTTGTAACCGGGAATAATTAAGATAGATGTGCGGATGGATTAGCTGTCCTGCAAGGTCAGGAGCGCATTGCTGGATCACTCTATTATTTTGCTGCGCCACAGCTACCCAGCTAAAGCCTTTTTCATGATATTTTGAACATCCACACAGAAAAAACCAAGTGAGTGCACGAGAGATACAAATGGATCGTTTGGTGGAGAAATTCGTCTTCGTCACCGCCACCAGGCTGGGATTAATGCGATTGAAGGCTCCTCCAGGCTCCGCCAGGGAGACGGCTTGGGAAAGCAAGAGAAATTGGTTTATACTCCTGGGAGCACGATTGATGGTCCAGGCCTGCCAGGCTGGGCTTGGCCATTGTGTTCTTGGTCCAGACTGGGGGCAGAGAGTGGGTTTGGGGCCTTTCCTTGGCCTAGAGTGGCCTAGAACCTGCAGGAGCTTACTTTGGAGATTGTGGATGTGATAATGGGGAAGATCTCGGGCTCTGATGCCCCAGGTGCACTGAGTGGCTTTTGGGGAACAAGAGGAATAGAGGAGTCTATTCCCTAGGGACACCCCTCTTTCACAGTGGCCACAGAGAAGCTGTCAGTGTCTATTGAGATACAGAGTCTGGGGGAGATGGTCTAGACAAGGAAGTTGTGGCCCGTCTACTCTCAGAGCAAACATTTACCATCTAATGGACACTGTTATGAACATGGATGGTTTCCATCCTCGTGGATCACGTAGTCCACCTGGGGAGGCAAGCACTCAACAAACCATTCCAGCCGAGGCGATGAGGCTGATGGAGAACTCTTCACCTGCCCGACAGAGGAAGATAGAATTTAACCACAGTGAGATCAAGCGACTCGTCCAAGTTACACAGCTGGGGATGGGCTGAGCTAGGGCTAGAAGGAAAGTCTTTGGCTTTAAAGTGATTGCAGAATCCTCCTAGTCTGATGAAGGAGACAAGGTCTTCAGTCTCTGACAATGGTAGTTATGTGAGCCTTGTTTGTAGAGAGGAGGAGAGGGAAGCAGGGCACACCCATACCTGGGCAGGTACACGTACAGACATGCATTCACATATGTGGAACAAAGAAGGCCTCAGTGGGATGGCCAGAGAAATCTTGGACATTTTGTTTTTGTTTTTACAATACTTATGAAATATATGGATATAGTAAGAATTTGAACATTGTACTTAAGTGAATATTGAATCCCCTTTCACCCTTTACTTTTAGTCCCTAAGTTTTCCTTCTCGGAAACAACTGCTAATATTATTCGTATGTGTATGATCATGGTAGAAATAGTCTCTTCATTCACAAATAATAACAAGCTATACACAAATCTATATCTTTTTATTTAAAAATAATTTTGTGATGATTAAAGAGTAATACATGAAAATCTCCCTTGTTCTTCTTAACAGCAGTATAGTAGTCCACTGTGAGGATGTGCTGTTACTTATTAAAACAGTATTAATGTGCATTTAGGTTCTCATGAGTCTTCTACTACTGCAAAAAAATGCCAAAGAATCTATCCTTGAAGTAGAATGTCTGGGTTAAAGAGAATGTGTAAGAGGAAGTGTGGCATGGGCTAGAAGAGGAAGACAGCGGTGATGTCAGAGGAACAGGAGGAGACGGAGAGTGTGGAAGGGCCAGGAGGGAGGGTGGGCAGAGCAGAGAGGGCCAGGGGCTCTGAGGCTTGGGTTCCAGTCTTGGTATTGTTCTGCAGTGCTTCTGTGTTCTTTACTAGTTCCATGATATTGAGCATGTTGACTTTATCCGAGCCTTTTTTCTTTTTGTAAAATGGGGAGAGCAATATGAACCCCATTGATTTGTTATGAACTTAAACAATATATCCATGATTATGTAGAGGAAAATGAGTAGGCTTACTCTATAATAAAAGCAGCAATTATCTCTGCCTGGTAATATGTGAAATGTTTTATTTTTTCATGTATATTTTCTGCATTTTTTGGTGTTAACTAAAATTTCTACCATGTGTGGATTATTTTCACAATCAGAAAGAAATGATACCGACTCTAGGTGATTTTGGTGGGGCAAGGAGAGAGGTGGAGGAAGAAGCCAGTGCAGGCAAATATTTGGTCAAGATAACTGGTCAGAGACTGCCAGGATGGGAGTGAGGGTTGGATTTACTGAAGAATAGACTTGGCCAGAGAGCACATCAGTGCAGGGACATGAGAGAGTAAAAGCATGGAGATGGGAAAGCATCTGAGCTGCAGCAGAGACCTTGCACTCATTTCATTCATTCATCCCTTCCACAGGCATTTACGGGGCACAGATTCTAGCCAGGCTCTGTGCTCTGCCCTGGGGACATGACAGTGATCACAACAAAAACACCTCTAGTCCTTGTGGAGCTTATGGCAACAGAAGAAGTTTACAGAGAAGTGTCTACACAGGAGCAGTTTGGGCCTTCTAAGAGCCTCGAATAGAGGACTTGACATAGTCGGGGAGATCAGGAAAGGCTTCACAGAGAAGCCCCCAGGAATTAAACCAAGACTGGGGGGCGGCTCCTGTGGCTCAGCGAGTAGGGCGCTGGCCCCATATACCGAAGGTGGCGGGTTCAAGCCCGGCCTCGGCCGAACTGCAAAACAAAAAAAAATAGCCGGGCGCTGTGGCAGGCGCCTGTAGTCCCAGCTACTAGGGAGGCTGAGGCAAGAGAATCGCTTAAGCCCAAGAGCTGGA
>CAUYON010053690.1:0-17495 GCA_963573935.1 Arctocebus calabarensis | reverse complement strand
TAACAGCTACAGAATGATATCTACACATTAATACTAGCTGAAGCACAAGTTGCTGGGTGACATTTCATTCCACTTTCCCAAGCACAAGACACAGGCAGAGCGCCAACATCCTGTTCTTCTACTTTGAGTAGGTAATCGGGGTTCTGAATTTGCTACACGAGTTGCCACTTCGATCCTGACATCTCATAGTAGATAGTCGGCCTCTGGAATTCATTGAAAGTAGAAGCAGCAGCTACAGTGTAAGCACCCATATTTTCGAATAGCATCCAGTCGCCCACATGTATTTCTGGCAGGTCACAGTGCTCAACTATCCGGTCAGGCCATCGCATGTTGGTCCCCATATGCTGGATGAATAATACTTCTCATCTGGTTTATTTTGTCTCCTTCACTTTACACTTACAACTAAATACTTAACCCCCATTTCTTATGCCTAGGTCAATTTCATGTGAGTTTCCTAAGCCTTAATTCCATGAATGGACTGTGTCATTCACCTTGCCTCAGTGGGAGAGACTGTGTTCATTCATTTTCTGGCAAAAGAACCTATACACCAATATATACCCTGAGATGGGGAAACAAACGGAGAGAGCTTTTCTCTTTCTGACTTGAGTTCTCTCTCTCTACCGGGAGCTTTAGTGTTTTTGTATTCTTTTCTGTAAATAAATTCTGTGTTACCACTAATCTGTGGTTCGCAGATTTATTCTTCAAATCACCAAGACCAAGAACCTGAAATTCCAGTATCAATTTCATTTAGAGTAGCGCCGTAGCTCAGTGGGTAGTACACCAGACACATACACTGAAGCTGACAGGTTCGAACTAGGCCGGGGCCAGCTAAAACAACCATGACAAGTGCAACAAATAAAATAGCCAGGCATTGTTTTGGGCACCTGTAGTCCCAGCTACTTGGGAGGCTGAGGCAAGAGAATCACTTAAGCCCAAGAGTTTGAGGTTGCTGTGAGCTGTGATACCACCGCACTCTATCCAAGGTGACAGCTTGAGACTGTGTCTTTTTTTTATTTAAAAATAAGATTTGATTTGACCTTATAGTCACAAAAACAGAGACACAAAAACATATCTTGGAGACTGTGGTCTTATGTTCAACAGCTCCTCCCCTACCAGCTGGCTTTCCTAGATCATTATTCAGCTGAAACTGAGGAAATTTCCATGTAGACCCGACAAAGGTAAAGTGGTTCCACTTCCTTAGCACTGTGTTTGAAAAGGCTATGAGCACACAGACCTTTTATCTAAACCTATATAAGATGAAACTAATGTAAACTTTTTTAAAAACTGGAAATTGTAGACAAGATTAGAGAACATATTCGAATCTATGAAAACTGTGAAAATTCTATATGAAAGAAGCAATTTTAATCTCAAGAGGATAAATGAGCCACTGGAAAAACCCTTTTGAAACCTTATACATCAAATGCTGCCAAAACTTTAAAGAGGAAATTAAGAAATTCCCTGCACTTCTTTGGTTGATGCCAAATACCAAGTTTAAATTTTGTGAAAATCTAAATGATTTCCCTTTGCTTTTTACTATTTGTGACTTATCAATAAAGGAAACAGTAATTATGCAATTGTATACACTCAACATCTAAGGAAAAAGAAATGTGATTTTACAGGTCTTGAAAACCACCATTAAAATTAATAAAATCTTGACAGCTGAGTGAAAATTCTTCATGGCCAAATGGGTTAGAGACATTATTCTCTTATAATTTCCAGCCTCCCTTCCCACTAGTTTGGAGCAATGCATCTGGTTCTGGCAAAAGCTGATGTAAGAACAGATGTACTTTCATTATGATTTTTCCTGTCCACATGGCTGAATGAAACAACCTGAGGAGAGCTCTGCCACAGAGCCACTCAACCAACATTGGCCATCATAAACCTTTGCTGTGTCAAGTTGTTAAAATTTCCAGGCTTTGGTGCAATAAACAATGTTAACCACCCTAACGTAAAGCAGAAAAACTGAACCAGAGCAGGAGGGAATGGTTAGTGAAAGTACTTATGTTTTTCTACCAAAATATAGAAATTTTATGAAATTTCTGAGGAAATTGCCAAAGGAAATACTGAACTATTTTAAAAATATATAATACACTGCCTAAGAAGGAGAAAACATAAGAAAAAAAGAATATATATTCTACCAGTTATAATTGAATCAATCAATGCCCCACCCATATCCATTCAAAGGCATTGTGGAAGGCACTTCAAGTTTCTATGGACAGTTCTCCCTACAATTTCTTAGCATCTGTACCTCTCTCTCAGAGGGCCTTTCTCTAGCTGAACTAGCATACTCAGCATGGCAGCAGGGTTAAGTCAGAAAGTCTGGGAGTTAACAGCCCCAGAAATGTCAACCAGTAAAGGAAAAGAGATAAGGAGATAAATACTGTATCCTCTAATGGGATCATCTTGAGGTAATGTTCTACATGATCTGTCAGAGACGTCAATGAGATGAAAGGCCAGTTGCCCACTGTGGTATACTACTTCTTACTGTGCCCTTCCCTGTCTCTTTTCTACTTCCTCAACATCCTTTCCTAGGATCATCTTTTAAATGAACCAATTGAAACCAAACAAATGCTTGTCTCAGGATATTCTTTTGATGGAACCCAAACTAAAACACTGTGTAGCATTAACTTTTGAAATTGTCTTTATAACCTACAAGACTACAACTTTCCCGTCAATATGGTGAATTATGTGGGAAGCAATATATTAAAAATTCATTAAGTCATTTTTCTGGTTCTTTGGACATCAAACTAAAGATCACAATTATTCTAGATTTAGAAACGAGAAGAAAAAGTAACACTTTTAAGCTTTTAAAATTAGTAAAGCTCAGCATATTTAGCAAATTTAAGCACAAAGTTTTAAAGACAAGGAATCAAACTTTACAAAATACAAACACCATGGTAGCACTATTATCTTTTCCTACCCAATATACTCACTTCCCGTAGCCCCATCTTTTGGTAACAGACTCTGGTCTTTAAACAGGGTTGAGTACCTGACAAGGCTTAGCTAATAATCATCCTTCTGAGTGCAGTAACTGATTCTAGATTGGGCACATAACCAAACATAATTCTCCCTGAATTTTTGTAGCTGGAGTTGGTGTGGAAAAAGCCCTCTTAACTTTGTGGGTCTTGCAGATGAAAATACAAATCTGGAATGTCTGTAGCCCTTTTCCTCATGCAGTGCCCAACTTTTTGGCTTCTCTGGGACACACTGAAAAAGAGCTGGCTTGGGTCACACATTAAATATACAAACACTAATAAAAGTTGATGAACCTGGCTCAGTGCCTGTGGCTCAACGGGCTAAGGCTCCAGCCACCTACACCCGAGCTGGCGGGTTCGAATCCAGCCCGGACCTGCCAAACAACAATGATGGCTGCAACCAAAAAATGGTCCGAGCTTGCGGCTCTGTCACAAAAAAAAAAAAAAAAAAAGGTTGATGAACTAAGAAAAAGTCCATACATAATTTTTTTTTTTTATTTTTTTGAGACAGAGCCTGTCACCCTGGATAGAGTGCTGTGGCTTCACAGCTCACAGCAACCTCCAATTCCTGGGCTCAAGCGAGTCTCCTGCCTCCGCCTCCCAAGTAGCTGGGACTACAGGCGCCCGCCACAATGCCGGGCCATTTTTTGGTTGCAGCCGTCATTTTTGTTTGGCAGGCCGGGCTGGATTCGAACCCACCAGCTTGGGTGTACATGGCGCCTTAGCCTGCTGAGCCACAGGTGCCGAGCCCATACGTAATTTTCAAGATATCCACCACCACAGATAACCAAAAAAGTCCTCACATAATAATACTAATTATGCAGTGGTCCAGTCAGAGTCTTTTAAAATTGTCAAACAGGTTCCAAGTTTATGATCACTAATATAGAAAATGTACAAATATAAGTAATAAAACATCTTTGTTTTCTCTTGATATTTTTTATTATGAAAGTAAAAGAGAAGAGGGCAATATAAAACTAGTGGGATATTTGTTTCTTTTTTTGTTTTTTTTGAGACAGAGCCTCAAGTTGTCACCCTGGACAGAATGCTGTGGCATCATTGCTCACAGCAACCCCTAATTCCTGGGCTCAAGCGAGTCTCTTGCCTCCGCCTCCCAAATAGCTGGGAATACAGGCGCCCGCCACAACGCCTGGCCATTTTTTGGTTGCAGCTGTCGCTGTTTGGCGGGCCCAGGCTGGATTCGAACCCACTAGTTCAGGTGCACTTGGCTGGCGCCTTAGCCCGTTGAGCCACAGACGCCGAGCCTGGGATATTTGACATTGTATTTGGTATAAGGATGTTTTTGTTTGTTTTTTGAAACAGAGTCTCACTTTGTTGCCCTCAATAAAGTGGCATCACAGCTCACAGTAACCTCAAACTCTTGGGTGTATTAAGCAATTCTCTCGCCTCAGCCTCCCAAGTAGCTGGGACTATAGGCATTCACCACAACGCCCAGCTTGACACTGGATATGAGAAACTAATGCGTCAATAGCTGGTTCGATGGAAGTTGTGGCAATTCTCAGGGAATTTCTCAAAGATGCTCATCAGATATATTGGTTCTAAATTTTTACTCTTAATATATTTCATTGTTGAAAATAGTTGCTCAGGAGGATGGGTAGAGGGAGGGCAATTAGTGGGAATACACTGACTTTTTTTTATTATTATATGATGTATGCTCTCCCCATGTGGAGTAACCTAATTTCCTGCAGATATTATTGGGTATCTATCATTCCTTTTATATCATGTACATTTTTCCTAAATAATAATGTGACACACAAATTGCTATCATTAACTTTTTATGTCATATTTTTGGGGCCTTGAAAGTATTCATTGTCTTCTTGGAACTATCTTCATTTCTCTCTCTTTCTCTCTGTATATAAACTGTATTTCTGTATCTATTTGTAGCTGTCTCCTTCTATGTGCTGTTATTTTTCTGCTTCCAGCTCATTGCACGGCGTCAGGCGGTCTCTCTTCGATTATCTTGTCCAAGTGACGCCTACCCAAACACATACACACCACATATATATGCCCCTGTAATTATTCTATATTTCTATCCTTCTTACTTTTATAGAACCTTAAAAAAAATTGTAGTATACTCACTTTTATATTTGCTTACTTATTTTCTATCTTGTTTCTAATCAACTGTAAGCTTGATGAAGGCATGAAAAATACTCACTTTGTTCCCTGAAGTGTGGCCAGCTCCAAACATGCTGCCATACTCGTTTGTAGTAGGCATGAATTAATGTTTATTTTCTGAATTTATGCATGCATGCATTAATGAAAAACAACTCTGCTGGTACATAAATCTTTTTATGGTTAAAAATGTGTTCCCTCGATAGACCTGTTAACTTATTTAATAAATTCTTTCCTACTTGACTGAAAAATTGACTTGTGAATCATGATATAAAAGATACATTTTTAAAAAGGGATAAATTCTTTAGTAGTGGCAACCTCTAAAGGCTAAATAAATTAACAACCGACTGTTTCCACAGCGCTCTACTTCACAAACACTTTAAAAGGAATATTCAGGTTTTTTCTTAAATTACCAAATTATAATTGTATATGGAAGATAGACAGTAAGGGGTGAACTGTCATGGTATGACCAAGGGTTGTCAAGAAAAGTATGTGCAATAGAATCCGATCTGCTAATTTCCCCTGTTCCCTGACGATCACTCTTACAAGCCCCACCTGCAGTAACTTTCCTCCAACCACAACTGTTTCCCTCCTCCCACTGTGTGTTCACACCTGCTCAGCTCAGAAGTACTTGGCAGAAGAGAAGAAATGACACCTGGGAGTGTGTCTGCCTCGGAGTGGAAAGACTTCGAAACAGCTCTGTTTAGAGTTGTTTGTGTAGTAACAATCTGTATATCTCTGCAAATGGCTGTTTATTTCCCTTTAGGCAACTGTACTTCTACCTTTCTAAAATGCCTCAGTGGTTCTAAAACAATTTATATGTTTCTGACCTCAGTAATTGTGTGATTTCCAGTCCTTTTCTGAAAACTCTAAAAAGGACAGATAACTGCAAAAAAGGAATGTAAATGGAAAAGGATTGTGTAGAGCCAGCGGTTCTCTACCTGTGGGTCACAACCCCTTTGTAACAATGAAAATACATCGCGGCATTAGGAAGGTTGAGAACCACTGGTAAAAACTGTAATCTAATACTTTGCTCCTTATTATGTGATAAGAAAGAACCTTTGGCACCTTTATTTTTGGTGGGGAGTGAGGAAGGCAGTTAATTCCTCATCCTTGTTTTAAAGTTTTAGTTATTCCTTTAACCTATAAGCTAGTACACACTCATTGATAAAAAATTGTAGTGGTGACATACTGGTGTCTTTAAAAGCTTGTTTAAATAAAGGAATATCTTTAAGGAATAGGTTTAACTATATAATGGCTCATATCATATGGGTTTTCTTTTTTGTTGTTTTATTTTCATTTTTTGTATGGTAGGGTCTCACTTTGTTGCCTAAGGTGGAGAACAGCAGGACCATAGCTCCCTGCAACCTAAAACTCAAGGGGGCTCAAGCAATCCTCCTGCCTCAGCTTCCCATGCAGTTGGGACCACAGGTGTGTGCCACAACACCTGTCTACTTTTCCTCTCCTCTCCTTTTTTTTCTTTCTTTTGTTCTTTCTTTCCTTTTTTTGGTAGAGTTTGGAGTCTTGAACTCTTGGCCTCAAGTGATCCTCTTACCTTGACCTCCCAAAGTGTTAGGATTTCTGGTGCGAGCCACCATGCCCAGCCTCACAAAATTTCTTCACATTAATGAAGCCAATTTGCCCTTTTTTTGTTGTTGCCAGTGGCTTTGGTGTCAATCCAATAAATCAATGCAAAATCCAATGTGATGAAGCTTTTGCCCTGGGCAAGGATTTTTTTATAGTTTTAGTCTTAGATTTAAATTTGGTCCATTTTGAGTTAATTTTTGTATTTTGTGCTAGGTAAGGGTCCAACTTCATTCTTTTGTATGCCACTCCTGGCATGGGCAGGGAATCTGTGGTAGCCTTCTGATTTTAAGATCATTCTTTTTAAGCATCGCAGGAGGGAAGCAAAGCTTCCATCTTTACTGCAACCCTTTTAATGAAGTAATTTATTATATAAAATTTGGATTCATTCGAAAGGCTGCACTTAAGGACCAGAAGGCCACAAGTTTCCTTGAGGCCTCAGGTTCCCCAATCCCAGGCATCCTTGTCAAAAATTATTTGAACGTATATGTGAAGGTTTATATCTGGGCTGTCATTATCCACTGGTTTACCTGTATGTCTTTATGCCAGTGCCATATTATTTTGATTGCTATCACATTTTTAGTAAGTTTTAAAATCAGGAAGCGTGAGTTCTCCAAATTAGTTCTTCTCTTTCAAGATTCCATTTGGTTTTAGAGTGAGTTCTTCAATCTTTGTAAAGTAAAAAATCATTAGATATTTGATAGTATTGGAATGAATCTTTATATCTTAACATTATTGAGTCTTCCAATCTATGTATCCGTGAATGTGGAATTTGTATGTATTTATCTATTCTTAAATTTCTTTCAGCAATATTTCGTAGTTTTTAGTCTTCAAGTTTTCACCACCTTGGTTAAGTTAATTTCTATATTTCATTCTTTTTGATATAATGGGAAATAAGATAATTTCGTAATTTCCTCTCCAGCTTGTTAGATTTCATTGTTAGTGCAAAGAAATGCATCTGATTTTTGTGTTGATTATTTTTAAATACCACTACATTTCTGAATTTATTAGTCCTTACAGTTTTTCTTTATGGAAACTTTAGAGTTTTCTACATATAGGATCATGTCATCTGCAGAGATAAATTTACTTCTTGCTTTCCAGTTTGGATACCTTTTTTTTTTTCTTAACTCCTCCTTCTGGCTAGAACTTCCAGTGCTATATTGAGTAGAGATGGCAAAGTGGGCATCTTTACTTTGTTCCTGATGTTAGAGGAAAAGTTTTCAGTCTTTCACCACCGACTTTAATATTTGTTGCAGGTTTTTAACATACAGCTTTTTAACTACATTGATATAGTTTCCATCTATTCCTTGTTTGTAGATTGGGTATCATGAAAGTATTGAATTTTTTGGTCAAATGCCTTTCTTTATCAATGGAGATGATATGTGTTTTTCCTTCCTTCTGTTACTGTGTTGTATTGCATTTATCAATTTTTGTTTATTAAAACATTTTTGCATTGCTTGTACAAAATCCCATTTGGCCATGGTGTATGTTTTTTTTTCAGATGCTACTGAATTTGTTACGCTAGTAGTTTGTTTATGATATTCTTATAAATGCTTATGAAGGACATTGGTCTATATAGTTCTTTCCTTGTTTCTTTGGCATTGGTATTAAGATCATTCTGGTCTCATTCCATGAGTTAAGGAGGCGGCACCCCTCTTCACAAAGAGTAAAAAGAACTGGTATTAATTTGTCTTTGCATCTTTGATAGAATTCACCAGTGAAGACATCAGGTCCAGGGGTTTTCTTTGTTGGGATATTTTGATTGAATCTCCTTACTTATTATAGATCTGTTCAGTTTTTCTTTGTGTGTGTGTGTTAGATTAATTGTGGGTTTTGTAGTCTCTAGGAGTTTGTCCATTTCCTATGGGTTATCCAATTTGTTGTTAAATCCTTTTTATTTCTGTAGAATTGGTGGTAATGTCTGTGTTTTGATTTCTGATTTTAGTGTTTTTTTTCCCTTAGTGTAGGTAGATAAAGGTCTGTTAATTTTATTGATCTGTTTTATAGAACCCTACTTTTGCTTATGTTGAATTTTTCTCTTTTTTAAAAATTTTCTATTTCTTTTATCTCTGCTCTGATCTTTATTATTTCCTGCCTTCTAGCTTTGGGTTTGGTTTGTTCTTCATTTTTGTAGTTCTCTAAGTTGTAAAGTCAGATTACTGATTTGAGATCTGGTTACTTTTTTTTTTTTTTTTATTAAATCATAGCTGTGTACATTCGTGCAATCATGGGGTACAATGTGCTGGCTTCATATACAGTCTGAAATATTTTCATCAAACTGTTTAACATAGTCTTCATGGCATTTTCTTGGTTATTGTATGAAGACATTTGTATTTTGCATTAGTAAGTTTCATCTGTACCCTTCTAAGATACATCGTAGGTGTGATCCCACCAGTTACCCTCTCTCCACACCAACATCCCCCTCCCCTCCCCTGAGATCTGGTTACTTTTTAATGTAAGCATTTATAGCTATAAATTTTCCTGTTAGCATTACCTTTAATGTATCCTCCAAAATTTAGTATGCTCATTTGTGTTTTCACGCATTTCTATGTATTTTCTAATTTCTTTTGTGTTTGCTTTTTTGTCCATTGGTTGTGTAAAAGTGTGTTATTTAATTTCCACAAATTTGTGAGTATTTCGGTTTTGCTTTTATTACTGAATTTCTAACTTTATTCTTTTGTGGCTGTTGAAGATAGAGTATCTATCTTATTCAGTATCTATCTTTTTACTTATCTTGAAGCTTAAGTTGTGGCTTGACATATGCTTGTTGGGTAAAGTGCCTCCCAGGCCTTGCGGAACACGCGTGTGCTGTTCTTATTGGGCCGAGTGTTCTGTATATGTCTGTTAGAGGTTGTTGGCCTTTTGTGTTGTTTGAATCCTTTATTTTCTTACATTCTGTCTGGTTGTGCTACCCATTCAGAACGGTGTATCGAAGTCTCCAATTGTAGACGTTTCTACGTCTACTTAAATTTTGTCAGTTTTTGTTTCACATATTTTGACAGTCTGTTATTCTGTGGACAATTATTTATAACTTATATTTTCTTGCTGTATTAAAACTTTTAGTAATATGTAATTTTTATCTTGTTAACCATTTTTGATTTGAACTTTCTTTGCTCCGATATTAGTATTGCCACTCTTCATTCTTTTCCACTTACTGTCTGCTTGGTAGGTATGTCATCTCTTATCCTTTTACCTTTTAATTTATTGGTTTCTTTGGATTTAAAATAAGACTTTTATAGATAGCATATAGTTATACCATGCTTTTCTTTCTGTTAATTTCTGTCTTTTGATTGGAAAATTTAAACTGTGTACATTTAATGCGATTAATGAGAAGGGACATTACCCTGTCATTTTGCTGTCTGTTTTTTAGGTGCCTTTTCTCCTTATTTCTGCATTGCTGTCTTTTGTGTTTAGTTAATTTTTTTTGCAGGAAAATGTGTACATTTTTTTTCTTACTTGCTTTTAGGTATATTTTATAGCTATTTTCTTTGTGGTTTCTATGCGGATTACATTAAGATCCTAAAGTTAAGTCCCTTTAATTTTAACTTATTCTAGAATGACTTAAGTAACATACACACAAATTTGTTCTTTTGTAACTCATTTACTGCTCCATTCAGTTGTTGATGTCACACTATTATGTCTTTGTGTACATTGAATACTCAAAATATAAACTCATAATTTATTCTAAAATGCATCAGTCCCTCATACTGTGAAGAAAATAAAAAGTGCCTCTATGTACTATTACTTCATTAATACCAATGACACATTTATTTCCCCTTCTTGAACTTTTTATTTCATCATACAACTTCAAATTATTGTCTAGTGGGCTTTTATTTCACCCTATGGACCTTCCCTAAGACTTTTATTCAGGACAGGTCTAGTGACAATGAATTTTTCAGCATTTGTTTATCTGGGATGTCTTAATTTCACCTGTGGCTCAAGGAGTAGGGCGCTGGCCCCATATACCGGAGGTGGTGGGTTCAAACCCAGCCCCAGATCAAAAAAAAAAAAAAAAGAGACTTTTGCCAGACATAAGGTACATAGTTGATAGTTTTTTTTTGGTACTCTGTGTGTGTGTGTTTTAGTTTTGGTGGACCACTGATTGCTTTTCTTCAGAGCTTCTGATCAGAAGTATGCCAGTGTTAGTGAGAATCCTTTGTTATGAGACAAGCTGATCTCTATTGCTGCTTTTAAGGGTCTCAGACTTTGGCTTTAGAAGTGTTATTATAATGTGTTTTTGTGTGTATCTCTGAGTTTTTTTTTTGGTGTTTCCTGGGTTTCTTGGATATTTATATTCAGATCTTTCATTAAATTTGGGATTTTTCATCTTTGAGTATTCTTTCTATTTCTCCCCCCACCCCCCACCAGTACATGGGAAAGTCATCTGTTGTCTTCCATGTTCCTAATTCCTGGTGCTAAACGATTGTCATACAGTGTCTCTATGAAGGTCAATTATAATGTGTAGATTCAGGATTATCTCCTTATTTTAAGGTCAGCTGATTAGCAATCTTAATTACATCTGCCAGGTTCCTGTTACCAGTAATGTAACATTTTTACTGGGTTCAACACCAAGTGGTGAAGAACATGGAGACCCAGTTGCTGCCTGCTGCAGTTCCTTGTATATGTAATCACATGCAGGGATAAGTTTGTATATCTCTTCATCTGCTATGTGTATGTGTGTATGTGTGTCTTTGTAAGAATTTCCAACCAAGTTTGGACCAACTTAGCTATCAAAGACGCAATCCTGGCTCTACCACATGCTCGTGATTTTTTTTTTTTTTTTTAAGACAATGTCTCATTCTGTTGCCCTGAGTGGAGTGCTGTCACCATCATAGCTCATAGCAATCTCAGATTCCTGGGTTCAGCAGCCCTCTTGCCTTAGCTTCTCAAGTAGCTGGGACTACAGGCACCTGCCACAACAACCGGCTAGCTTTTCTAATTTTAGTAGTGACAGGTGTCACTCTTGCTAAGGCTGTTCTCAACCCCTGAGCTCTTGTGACCCACAAGACCTCCCAGAGTACTAGGATTACTGGTGTGAGCTGCCACACCTGCCCTGTTTTGTGACTTGGGGCAACCTCCAACCTTTGAGCTTTAATTCCCTTATTTAGCAAAATTAGTGTCTCTATATTACTTGTCTTTTTGGCTGACTAGATTGATCAAAAGAAAAATGAAGCAGTGCATAGTGAACGATTTCAGAACCTGAAAACTTTCAAATATATTATTTGTTTTGATGGAAGGTTCAAACTCTTGATTTGTTTTTTTTTATACCATTATAGAGTCAGAAAATATCTAAAGTAGTGACAATTCCCACGTTTTTATATAACCTTCCCTTTGTTTATTTTTTTTGTATCTTAATCTATAATCCAGATGCCATGAAAACTTTTGATTACAATTACTTGGAAAATGAATGCAAACACACTGAAAAATAATGACACATCTGATACACAGGTTAGTCACCGAATTGTGAGAACTTCACTAGTAATGATCAGACTGTGGACAGCCCCTACATATTAAAATGGTTATTCTCATGTCTGATGTCCTTAAATTTCCATGATTTCACCTGTCTTTTTCCACCCTCATTTGATATCTAGAACTTGCTAGCTTAGAAAATTCCTTTTTGTTTGTACAAATGTAGAAAGTTATAAAGTTAAATTATTCTCTCACCCCATGAAAAATTGTTACCCCCCAAAGCACCAGCATCCTGGTATATTCCTGGAACTGCAAAATTAAGCTTTTTCTTATTCTAATGCCAGTCCAAAAAATGTAATTCAAATTTTCTTTAGTATCAGTGACACTCTTAAAATACATTTTAGCCAATATGATAGTATCGCTTCTAGGGATACATATTCTATTTTGTTTCCAAAAAGCTCAATTTCAAAATTGCACGGACCATATCTTATTTTTGAATTAGCAATTTTTGATCATTTCTATTAACACGAGAATTAACTTTGATTTCTACTCCAAAATGCAATGATGTTATTGAGATCTCACCACGCCCTGGAAATTGAAAATATATACATACACAGTATTTTAAATAATTTAGAATAATAAATGTCAATCAAATGACCTCTTTACTGGGTAATATAATTTACATGGTGAAAGCTCTTCAAAAATTAAATGTATTTGGAATTCAGCTTTGCAAATAGGAAAACAGAATGTAAGCAAAATTGTTGCTAAAATTAGTGTGTGTTTTTTGCTAAGTGGCACAGATCAGCATGAAGTAGTATTTCTTGATTATTTCTGAAGGGGTACTTTTCATTCCACATGATGAGAGAGTACCTTTTGAAATATTTAAAATGTTATTTATGATAATGTCGTAAACCTATCTGGGGTTGAAGGTTTCAGAGTTTTGATTTCACTGTAATTGGGAATATGTTATAAAGTAAGTCAATTGATTCAAGGATAATAAGAGGCATGATGAATTCCTCCAGGATTAATTGTCTTTTGCTATGAATAAAGCCTAGGCTATGAGCCTAGGTAATTGGAACATACACGCTTTAATAGAGACTTCCTGAGCTCATTTATATTGGCATATCAGTGTGAAAATAGGCATTTTAATATGTAATTGCATTATAGAAAGCAATATTTAGGTAATTTGGAAATATGTTTATTAAGACCATCAATCCATAATATTTAGTAGGAAGAAATCATACTTAAGTAGTATAACTTTAATCAGACATTTTATTTGATCTTAGAAATCTCAGGAAGGCACTATGAGGAAGATACAATTAAAAAGTTTAGGGTTCATTCTGATGGTTTAATTGTTCCCAGACTCTCCTGCAAAAGAAAATTAAAGCAAATTGAATTGATGAATCATTTGGTTGCACTCCAGATATTTAAACACTGTTATTTCTCACATTGGAATAATAACAAAGGTATGTAATAAAGCAAAAGATACGGTTGTGTACTTTTAAATCTGTGAATCCAGAAATTTAAGTGGAAACCACTTTTAGAAACCTATTAATATATGTTTATAAGTAAAACAGGGTTTCTTTGGCTTTACTGCTTTTTTGGGAAGTTGGCTTATAAATATTCTATTGAGTTCATTTTGTTATTATGTCTACATAAGCTTGTTACTGTAGGGTTTGTTACTTAGATGCAGCTATGGAACCACATACAGAAACCTCATGTGTAACCAAACAGTATTTATGATTACCATTTTGGACTATTAGACTATTATGTTTATATGGTCAATTAGTTCTTTCAGTTAATGAAAATTGCTGATGTATCTGCAGTGATAAAATGGGGCGATACAGTTTTTTGAAGCAGCATAATTTATTTACAAGTAATGCAATGTTAAGTGTTTAGTTCAATGATATTTCAAAATTATATGAATACATCTATTCACTACCTGAAACATGATATATTACATTTTTATAATCCTAGGAAATTCTCCTGTCATTTCCAGGCAAATTCTATTCTTACCCCCTCCCTCAAACATTTGTTTTTTTTTAAATTTCTATTGCCATAGTCTCATGTTGCCTGTTCTTGAACTTCAAATTTGTATTATGATATTGTTAATGTATGTGTGTATCTTACTCTGCCATAATTCACTCAGTGTAATAGGTTTGATATTCATCTTTGTTTTGTACATGTTATATCATGTACAAAATATTATGTCATGAGTGCTTTGCCTTTTATTGCTGAATAACAGTCCATGAAAATATACAAAAATTTGTTTTCAATTCTCAAAAACTATTTTATTAATTTTTATAGTAGACAATACTATTAGAAAGATGTCAACTTTTTAAATAATGAGGTTTTTAAATAAAAATAAATATATAAGAAAATGCAAATTTCTAGGAAATAAGGTCTGTAACAATTTGACTTATTAAAAGCTGGAATAAAGGAATCTTTAAAACGTGGGAAGTATTTAATGAAATCAGAAACAGGTTGGAATATCATCTCATTCTTTTAAAAATAAATCTTGTATTTTAACCATTTTAGATAAGTGGATAAAGATTAGATATCTTTTAGGTAAAGATTGATAAAGTTATTGATAATTACAGTTATTCTTTTTGGGAGAGTAGTCAGGTTCACCAGGCTTACATCGAGTGTTTATCCTGCTTTAGAAGTTTAAAGTGTGTGTGTGTGTGTGTACAGATGTGCGTGTCTGTGTGTCTTGTGTTGAGTGACCTTATTGTAGAAGAATGGAATGTTCTGGTTGCTCACCAGCCAGGTTCATTGTCCACTGCTCAGGAGGAAGCCAGTACCCAGAGACAGCAGGGTTTACAGAAGAGTTTATTCTGCATAGCACTAAGTAGGGAGACCAGAGGAATTTCTGAAATCTGCCCAGCTTAGAATTGGGGAGACAGAGTTTTTCAATACGGTTTGGTGGGCAGAGGATTAAGTAATGGCCTGCTAATTAGCTGGGTTTGAGATGGAACAATCAGTCCTTTGGGTGAGCCAGGCAGTCCATTGAAATGCAGGACCAGGTTCTGGGGTCCAGGGTCAGAAAACCAGTGGAGTCAGTCAGTTCCTTGGTCTGGTGGGTCGGCTAACACACAAGACTGCTGGACCTGGAAGATAACTTCAAAACTACCCTCAGGTTTATACAAGGTGATATTATGTACTATTATCTGCAGGGAAGGTTAAGAATCTTCACAACCACAAGCTATGTGACTCCAGAGTATGAGGCAAGGGGACAGCCATTAATTACTATCATTCTTTTTAGCTGGACCTGTGCCTTATTTTTAGCTAAGTCCTTACCACAGTTCTCACCTTCACCCTATTATTAATTTGTAAGGGCAGTTTCAGTATCACCAGAAATCATTTGCTTGGACTGAACCTGTTTTGAGATTTTCTTTTAAAAAGGCGAATTAAAACTATCACTTGTCCATTTTTCTATGGCTGCTTGCTTTGTAAAATTGACTTAGGAAAGTAGATACTGAAAGACAAGATATATGCTTCTGAGCTACTTATCACTGGGACTTTTTCAGCACATTGAGAGATATTTAATATGTTAATATGGTGCCAAGAACATTTTAAGAAAAAATATTTCTATTAAGACTCATGCTACATAATTGTAAGACATTCTTCAAATAAATTGTTTTTGCCATTTTATGAGATAATTAAACACTTGCTTGTGTTATTGGGAAAAAGAAAGATTGCATTTTTCTTGCTTGAGAGCACATTATTAGCAATATTTATACTATCTTCTCTATTGGGTCTGATATACCACAATGAGTATAGTAAAATGAAATCAAAATTTCTTAAAGGAACACTATTTTTGCCATGACAGTCTGTGATAAGACTTGTCAGGTCTACGCCAAGTTCTACTGTGAGATTTGCTTGCTTCTCTTCCCTTCCGTGCTTTCTGAGCATTTTATTGAGGTAATTACCATACTGGAAGTGATAATCTACACAAGTGATGGCATTACTTATTTCTTCTTTACTAATCTAATAGGAAATGACTAAAAAGGGCATTCAATTTATCTACTCACTTTATATTAAGAGATGGTTTTTGAGGCAGTAAATTTATTCCCAGGCTTCAAATACCTTGGCCTTTAATATGTCAAACTTCAGTATTTAAGTAAAGTTGCTGGATTCTGGCTGAATTCATTGAACTCAGGAAAGGCTATACACGTTGTTGTTTCTGTATTTCTCACATTATTTCTGCAAAGTCCAAACCATTAGGAAACAATGAGATTCTGAGTTAGTTACTCCTGCGACACCTGTTCTTTGACCTCATAAAAATCTCTCCCTTTTTCCTTTCTTAACCCTCCTCCAGAGTTTTCTTACTTTTCTGTTCAGCAAATAACATTTTGCCTCTCCCATTAATGACTTTCCCTTGAATCGTCAACTTCCTTGATCTATAGGCCTTAATCTGCTCTCCTCTGGTAATAGTTCAAGTGAAGATAGTAGGAGAACTTCAAATTTTAAGTCATGGAAACATGGTTTGGTCAGTGTACTGAGAAAAAATTCGTCTTCTAGATGTGAACTTACAGGAATATACAAGTCCGAAAAGTATATCATCAGAATATGAATTTTCAATTCCATAATGGTAATTGTAAACACTAAGGATATGAAAAGAGAAATGAGACCTCTGGCGAATTCTTTCGCTCCTTTTGATCATGAATCAGAAGACAGAAGTTTAGTTGAATGAATTGAGTTGTTAATAGTACGAGCTAAAATGGACAGACCACAGTGAAGATATAGCTGCCTCATAGGCTGGGCTGAGTTACCATTCTCTCCATCAGCACTTCGTTGGGCAACGTCCTGGTTAGTCCGTGGCTTAGTTTTGGTGCTGTAATTGCTGAATAACCCCTGTCCCATTCTGTTTGTCCACCAAAGCATTTGGATTGGGACATTCTTTGCTTAGATGTGGTAATATGTTCCCTTTGTACCAATCAGTTCTAGCTGGCCTGAAAGTCAAGTCTTTTCTATCTGTTGATAGCCACCAGATGGCAAATTTTTTTTTGCAGATTTCCAGGTCTTCAAGAGGGTTTGAACCAGTTTAAAATTGCAACCTTGGTATGCATGAACCATGTAACTAAAGGGTCATAATGTTGAACTTTAAGTCTTCTGTTATTTATTTCAGAGATAAAATTGTGTATCCTACACAGGCAATTTGTGCTGGTACATTTAATGTTAGCAAAGTGTTATAATAAATCATTTATCTAATTAAATACTTACCTGAACCAATTTCGGTCAAAAGTTGGGCACTAGAAGAATATGTTCCAGCTCCATCCATGTAAACACAAAAGAGGTAAAGTCTCCATCTTTCTTTAAGGCTGCATAGTATTCCATGGTATACATGTACCACAATTTATTAATCCATTCGTGGGTTGATGGGCATTTGGGCTT
>CAUYON010053689.1:0-15300 GCA_963573935.1 Arctocebus calabarensis | reverse complement strand
CAAAAGTTCAAATTTTCTGTTGGGTTCCAGACATAATTTAACTTGCTGCTTAGTTTTTCTTTTTGTTTTGTTTTTTTGAGACAGAGCCTCAAGCTGTCACCCTGGATAGAGTGCTGTGGCATCATAGCTCACAGCAACCTCTAATTCCTGAGCTCCAAGTGAGTCTCTTGCCTCTGCCTCCCAAGTAGCTGGGACTACAGGCACCCGCCACAATGCCCGGCTATGTTTTGGTTGCAGCCGTCATTATTGTTTGGCGGCCCGGGCTGGATTCGAACCCACCAGCTCAGGTGTACATGGCTGGCGCCTTAGCCCGTTGAGCCACAGGCACCGAGCCCATCACTTACACTTTCATATGAAAGATGAATCACAACTGTAGCCCAATGAAGGAAAGAGGGGAGGGAGATGAGAGGGTAGGGGGTGGGGTTGTAAAGAGGAAAAGTAAGTGGTGGGACCACACTTATGGAGCATATTGCAAAGGCACAATTCAAATCTATCAAGTGTAGAACACAAATGTCTTAACACAGTAATTAAGTAAATGAAGTGAAAGCTATGACAATTAGTTGGATGTAACCATTCCAATTTGTACAAAAAATCAACACATGGAATCCCGCACAGGCATAAATGTATTCATGATCTATGTATATATGACTTAATAAAAGTAAAAAGAAAAAGAAAAAAAAAGTATGAGGCTTGCAGAGGACAAATATCCAAACTATATCAGCATGTACATACCACATTTTCTTTACCCATTAATCTGTTTGCGAACTCTTAGTTTGCTTTCACCTCTTGGCTATTGTGAAAAATGCTGCAATGAATATGGGAATGCTAATATCTTTTGGAGATCCTGCTTTAATTTTTTTCTTTTCTACCTGTTTTAATGTTTCAATAATAAAAATAAATATGTAAAGTAACAGAAAAAAGGACTATAATTCAAGGAAAAGTGCGTGAAAAGCATGTCTAAATTATGTTAGAAGTGTGATTCTTATATTATTTAAACTCAATTTTTTGTAAGGAAACAGTCTATTTTTGCAACAATTAAGAATTGGTCTTATCCAGAAATAGAAGCAACTAGAACTAAATGAGATTTTCTAAGTGAACATCACTTTTTGCAAAATAAATGTAATTGAAGTACATGTATCAAATAGCAATTTTTCATTCTAGCACATTAATCAATAAAAGGAAAAATGGATTTTCCTCTCATATCCATTTCAAGCACATAATGTTGGTACTTCTATTATGTGTACAGGAGTCTTAAATTGGACTTCTAATGTTTCCTTTGATTGTGAACAATGAATTGTAATTAAGATGCATACACTTAACTCCAATATTTGTATTGTCTTGGTAATTGTAGGATGTAAACTCAGACACTTCTCAGCTTCAAAGTGATCATGATTAAGAGACTTGAAGTGGCCCTTCATCTTTGCATTCTGCCTTATTTTATAACAGTATAAATTAGCATAAAATAGGTAGTGAGGGATAGAGCTGAAAGATGGTTATTCTTTTCATGTAATGCATTACAATGGAGGAAAATAAAACAATCATTAGTGGGTGATTGGGAAATCAGATGGAAGAGATTTAGAGTACCTATACTCTGTGTTTCAGTAGTTTGAGGACCAAGTGTATGCTTTAGAATTATGAATTTTTGTTTCCACAGAGAGTCCTCTACGGCTTGGCTCCACATTTGTTAATTTACTACAAATTATAGGTAATAGTATGATTCTAGAAACTGTACTGGTTTGTTATCCTTGGTCTTGCATCCCTTTGGAGTATATGCATGCTATTCACATGTAGGGCTAGAGAACTCATGGAATTGGTGTTAAAATTTGTGCCTACAGGACTCTTTTCTTAGATAGGACTGCAATTTGGTCCACATACCAATGGAAACCTATTAGGACATGGAGTTATAAAATGGCTGCAAATACCTAAAAGCTTAAAAGCCTGAATTCTCAAATACCATTCAGCAGGAGGATAATGAGCAATCATGTCCGTACATCCTGGGTCTCAAGAACATGGCCAGGGGCAGTCACAATGCAGAGCGTTCTAGGCACTCAATAGACCACTAGAAGAGAGTGAGCTGATGAGGAAATGTGTCATGAACCCCTTCAGTCTTTCCCCACTGGCTTAGCCTTATCCACTCAGGAGTACTACCCTCCACTCCACAGATACTAGCAGAACTAAAATTTTAAAAGTAAAGTGGGGACAAGCAGCAGCCAGAGGTTAGAAAAGAGCACTGAGGGCCTTGCTAGTATGGCCCACAGCATGCCAACCTACAATTTCTCTGGTGAAAACTGACTATAATTCTTCTCCCAGGGTACAGACTTGCCACCTGTGCTCTCCTCTAATTACCTTTGCTCAAGGCTTATGCAGTAGGAGGTTCTGTTTCTGCAGCTGTGATTGGCCTAAGGCACAGCTAAGTCTATAATTACTAGCGGGTTAAAACGGAGATCTTCTGGAATTTAGCAGCCATGTGTGTAAACTGCCTCAATATTTTTAGACTGTAAACTTTTATACCTCTATGGGAACTCAGAGATGAACAAGAAATACTTGAGGAAAAGCAAATTTGTCAGTGAATTAACAAATGTGCAGAATGAAGAGAACTAGCTACAGGCAAGAAAAATGAGTATTCGTTGTAAACAGGAGTTCTACACTTGCTTAATAAACTTTCATGATGTAGACAGACATGCTTTTAAGGATACTTTCGACTTTGGAATACCAAAATTTTAAAATATCTTCCACTACTGACCACCAAGAATGTTAGGTCCAAGATATTTGTACCAGAATGTTTCCTGCAGCCCAATTCATAATTGCCAAGTCATGGAGAAAGCCCAAGTGCCCATCAACCCACAAATGGATTAATAAATTGTAGTATATGTACATCATGGAATATTATGCAGCCTTAAAAAAGATATAGACTTTACATCTTTTATGTTTACATGGATGGAGCTGGAACGTATTCTTCTTAGCAAAGTATCTCAAGAATGGAAGAAAAAGTATCCAATGTACTCAGCTCTATTATGAAACCAATGTATAAATCACCCACACTTCCATATGAAAGCTATAACCCAACTACAGCCCAAGATGAAGGGGAAAGAGGATGGGAAAGGAAGGGGAGGAAGGAGGGTGGGCAGAGGGAAGGTAATTGGTCAGACCACACCTATGCATTTTACAAGGGTACATGTTAAATCTACTGCATAGAAGATAAATGTCTTAACACAATAATTAAGAAAGTGCAGCAAAAGCTATGTTAACCAGTTTATTGTAAGTATTTCAAGTTGTATATAAAACCAGCACATTGTACCCCATAAATGCATTAATGTACACAGCTATGATTTAATAAAAAAGAAAGAAAGAAAAGAAAACCTGGATTCAAATTTCAACCCTTCCACTTATTTTCTAGCTGTGTGATGATAGAGGAAATTGTTTAACCTCTCTGATCCCCAGATTTGTCATTCTAAAAAAACTTCCTTTTGTGAAAATTAAACAAAATATCATGGAAAGAACACTTAGCACCATCCTTGGTATAGTAATGGCACTTAATAAATGCTTGTTAATAATAACAATAATTTCTGCTATCAAAGCAAATTGGTTTTCTGGACCCTTTAGAAGAAAAAAGTGATTCCTGTGCCTATGTTCCCTTTCATTTTCACCCTCATCAGTTGCTAAGTAGGATTACATGGCAGAGTTAATAAAGAGAACTGTAAGGCTTCAGTGAGTAAGCCATATTTTTCCTTAAGATTGAGAAAGGCTATTCCCAAATGGTGTGCTTTTTTCCTCCTTCCTTTATAATGCCGCTGAAATGGTACAGCTGATGAGGTTAAAGAAAATGGTACATAAACAAGCTAATTATTTCCAAAGGAAATTAATACTCATATAATTTAATGCAGGTGGTGCTTAATAAACTACCCTTTCACTGAGTTAACAAAAGAGGGAAACTGTGAGTAATTTAAAGACATCGAAGTGAAATCTTTTATGGTACCTTATGCATGTATGTCTTAAGACTTACTTCTATTTGTTTTACTATTCACCTCTGAGATATGTGCCATTGAAAGAACCTGGCAACACAAACACATGAAAATATCCTTAATTAAGTGCATATGTGTAGAATCTTGCACTTTGCTTACAGAGGTGGATAAAAGAGAATTGAAGTCACTTGTTTATGCACTTGGGCAGCTGTGCTGTTGGACCAATGCCACCTTGATTCCCCACTGAAACAAAGGAAGCAAACTGTTTTAAAGAAAATAACGCCTAACACTTTGGCCAAGCAGTTGTCTCCAAATGTTATCCTTTTTAAAGAACACTGTAATAATTATGAATATATGATTAAATGACATTTGGAAAGATTACCTGTGTGGGAGAGAAGGATATTTAATTTTTCTCATCTTAAGCCACCAGTACTATGGTCATTTACTTGGGCTTTAAAGGGCAACATCTGACATTTGGCCTTTGATGGATTTAACACACCGCTTGTAAGCTTAAAGGTTTTGCCTGGTTAAACCAGGCTTTATCAGGGACTATTTGCAACTTTATGCTCTGTCTCACAGAAATGTCAGTGTTTGTCTTTGCTCTGAACTGGGCAGGGAAACTCAAGGTTTGTCCCTGAGTAAGTCTGAAAATAGAAGATCCTTGGCTTTCAGTCTATGTCATTAATCTACCACAAACAACCTGTATGGAGTGTTCGTTTGCATTCAGGCTTCTGGATGACTGAGCAACAAGTCTTTTGTGGGAGACGAAATGCTTATAGCTCTCTGCCACATTGTAAATTGCCAGTGTGTGTTTCTTTGTTCTCTTCCTGATGGAAGAAAAACATTTTTTGCAAATAAGCTTCAGAAATACATTCTCTATGGATTGTGTGGAAATAACTATCTCATTCAGTATGGGAACTTAAACCTCAGCTGGGCTCGCACTGCAGCTTGGCAGGCTTCTTGTTGACTCCCTCGGGAACGTCTTAGAACAGTTGTTCTAAATCCAAACTGTTTCCACTGTTCTCAAGCCCCGAGTCCTACCCCAGCTGTCCCTCTTCTCGCAGATGACCTCACCACCTCCTTCACTGCAAAGCCAGTGGCCATGTAGGCTCCCTCACTCCCTACTTTCTTCACGCTGTGTAATTCATGGTACTTTGGTCAGCACTCTACCCATAACCCTTCCATCTCAAAGAAAGCATTGTGTCTCTTTTTCCTGTCAAGACTATGTCCTTTATGTGGACACTTGATCCCATTTCTTCTTCATTACTGAGAGAAATTATTCCATAATCAGTTGGGGGTTTTGAGACAGAGTCTTACTCTGGTGTCCAGGCTGGAATGCCATGGCATCAGCCTAGCTCTCAGCAACCTGCAAACTCCTGGGCTCAAGTAGTCCCCTTGCCTCAGCCTTCCAAGTCGCTGGGACTACAGGAACCTGCCACAAGACTCCACTAATTTTTCTATTTTTAGTAGAGATGGAAGTCTCACTGGTCTTAAACTCCTGAGCTCAAGGTATCCTCCTGCTTTGGCCTCCCAGAGTGCTAGGATAAAGGCGTAAGCCACCACACCTGGGCTCCGTAATATATTTTAAATGGTTCCTGCCCCCGCAGTCTATATTCAGGGCTCTCCTGACTTTGACCCAAGTTATCATCCCATTACTCATCTTCCTTCCACAAGCCGAATTTCTCCTGAACTCCTTTCTCAGCATTAGGTCGCTCCCTAACCCTTTGCAAACTAGCTTCCAACCTCCACTCTATTACTCAAACTGCTTTCTTGAAAGTCAGCAATGACCTAATCATTGGCAAACTCAATGACTTTTTCTTACAAGTCACCCTGCTTGACCTCACTGCAGCTTTTACCAATGCTAACCACATCATCCTTCTTAAAACTCTCTCTGTGGCTTCCATCGAATTACCCTGATTTTTCTCCTACCTCTGACTGCTTCTGGTTTGTCTCCTTGGTTGGATCTTCTTCCTCTATCTATCCTTGAAATGTAAGCATTCCCCAAAGGTCCTGCCCTTGACCCTCATTTTTTTATATACCCTCTCTCTTTTTAAAAATCAGCATATTATAAAGATACACATATTGGTTACATAATTGACTTTTATACATTTTAAGTCAAAGTTATAAGTGTGCCCTTTACCCAGAAAGCATGCATTATACCCAGTTAGGTGTGAATTTACTCAACCCTTCTTCCACCTACTTGATTTCTGTGGAGTTTTACTTCCATATGCACACAGAAGAGTTGATCGACGAGTTCTAAGAGGCTTGTATACACTCTCTTTTCATAAATATCTTCACCTTTGCTTTAGAGGAATTAATAAATTTTTGTTGCTATGAGTTGAATTGAGTATTTGGGGCAGCTACTTTAGGTGGCCATTCCACATATTAAATTACTTTGTCTACGTGGATGACTACTAAATCCGTCTCATTCATCTATGTATTTATCGGTCAATTATTTACTGAGGGAAGACCACATAAGTAGAGTGACTACAAAATTTATCATTCTAACTAGGACATTTTGAGCATGAAACAAGTCACTATTAATACTTATGTCAGAACTACAGGCATAACTTCAGTTGTCTGGGCAAACTGAGACATATAATAACCCTCAGTTTAATACTCTGCAAGTCTTGTGCAGCTGCAAAAGTAAATTGTCAATTCATCCTGCCCTAAAAGATCATTTAATCTAGTAGAGTAATAACAGAGGCTCATAAATTAACAGAATGCTATTAGAAAGTTATGAGTACTGTGAGAGAGGTTCAGAAATAAACTATACTGGATTTCCAGGGTAAAAAGGGATTTATTTTCACCTTGAAGAATCAGAGAAAGCTTTGTGAAAGCAGCCTTCAAGTAGCCCTGGGGCACAGGAAGATGGTGGTGGATGGGAGTTTCAGGTGAAGGGAACAATGTAAGCAGGATTCTACTCATGATTCTTCAATTTGCTATAAAGGAATGACATGTATAAGGGGCCACTGTTCATAGTGTGGACATACATTTTTTTTTTTTTTTTGAGACAGAGTCTCAAGCTGTCACCCTAGGTAGAGTGCTATGGTGTCACAGCTCATAGCAACCTCAAACTCTTGGGCTTAAGTGATTCTCTTGCCTCAGCCTCCTAAGTAGCTGGGTCCACAGGTGCCTGCCAATTTTTGTTATTGTTGTTGTTGTCATCGTTGTTTGGCAGGTCCAGGCTGGATTCAAAACTGCCAGCTCCAGTGTATGTGGCTGGTGCTCTAGCCACTTAGCTACAGGTACCAAGCCCACAGTGTGGATATATTTAATGACTTTTTGGTTATTTCAAAGATGGGTGATTGGTATATATTTTGCAAGAATTTTCCAGTAGGAGGCAAAAGAATGACACTTTCTAACAACCAGTATATTACAACAATTTTCAGACATATGGCATTAAAGTGTCTTGAGGAAGAGACACCTACTTCCACTTTGCACCAAGAATCTATATGGGCTGCTGATGATCCTAAGTATATGCAAAAGTGTAAAAAAGAAAAACATGGAACATAAATAGGACAGAAAGAGTACATCAGTGTGACTAAAGCATGGGTGCATGAGAAGATACAATGAAAAATTTTTTTTAAAAATCACAAAAGTAGACTTGTGGAGGGCTTTGTGTGTTAGCATAAAAATTAGACTCTGGTCAGTAGGCATAGGCCAAAATGGTTTTAAGGAGTTACTATGAGAACAATGTATACATTATTTTATAAAACAGTTTGTAAAGGTGGGGACTAGAAATGAAGAGATGAGTTAGAGAAGACTACTGATCTTTTAGTATAGACCAGCATTTCCTAAAGTGAACTCCATGTAGCTAACTCCATTTATTCTTCTAGATGTTAGTAACACAAGACAACAGGAGAACAGAAGCAGAGAAAGTTGCATGGTTTAATTCAGTTCTTCCATTTCTTGGTAGCGCTGACTCTTCTACCTCTCCACCTGGGAAGCCAGTGCTTCATATTCACACTCCTGAAATCCAGCTCATCATCTTCCTCCTCAAAACTATTTCCTCTGTGAGCATAGCCACAAAATAAATGCCACAAATGGTGAAATGTATAAGACCGAGAGGGAGAGGAAGGTACAGGAGGAGGTGTCAAGAATAACAAGTTTTCCAGCCTGGATGAGTGAAAGAAGAGTTTTTTCTTTTATTTACAGCTGTATCTAATCTCCATATACTCTAGAATAGATTTATATGTATATATTTTTATGAAGACCTGTAAAATCATTTCTCCTACACAGACGACACTACTCTAATAAAGTCCCACTAGCAAGAGATTTGGTTATAGCTAAGCATATAATTTAGATTAAACAAATGTCATTTGGAACCTTTGCCATTATAGACTGCATGAGCAAGACTCACAATCTACATCACCAGACTTTCACACAGATGTTACAATACAATAACTCTGTCTCATTATGATTTTGCATTGAACTTATATTTCTAAGAGTTCAAATACATTACTGCTTCTTATAATTTTTAATCAAATATATATCATAGGCATATAAGTAATGTGATCTTCATTTGTTTGACAAGGTCAGAAATAAATTGACACTTATGGTCATAAGATTTCTCAAATGGCTTTAAGCACATTGTCCTCCTCTGGGCTTTCTAGCAAACAAGCTTGTTTCTCCTAAGGAAGTTGATTAACCTATCCTTGCCTTCTGTTACTTCTTAAAAAGGGGGCTGAGCATACACCATGCGCCAGGGACAGAAGTGAGATTAGGCCTAGATCCTTCAACACACCCAGTCTAGATCAACATCCTCAAACAGAATTATTAAAAACAAATTTCTTTTCCTTTCCAAATAGAGCTTGCCATTTTCATAGACTGAGAATTATATCCAGAAGATGCTGCTAGACCCAGACCAAGAGAGATGAACACCATCTTGAAGAGGGACCTTCTCTACTCCAGACTTGATCAGCAGATATGGGAAGAGAGAAGAATAGAGAGTAAGAAAGGAATAGGGAATAGCAAAAAAAAAAAAAAAAAACCCAGGGGTGGCTTAATTTTTGTTTTCCTTTGCTTTGCCTTGCTTTGGGATTTTTAAAAAATGTTCTGACCTACATAATATCTTAATGAGACAGGTCAGTATTTACAGTCCTTTGAACCCCATTTAACCTTTCTCTGCCTCATCTGTTAAACATCTTGGCCAAGATCACATACCAAATCAGTGACACAGTCATCATGAGGCCTCAAGCGCCTGGTTCCCAGTTTCATATTTTAAAGAAAAGCCAAGTGACAGAAGAAAGGGAAAAACTGGGTCAGAGAAACAAAGTTGGCCTGAAAAATCTGTGTTTAAAAATGAAGCCAATTACACAAAGACATGACATTCTCATCTAAACAGAAAAATAAGTTGAGGCCTAAACGTCTTTCTTTTCCAATGGATATACAGAGGCATTTTTTAATGGTGAGAAGGGCAAAATGATAAATCTACCATCACTCGCAATACTTTCAGCTAATAAAGCTCTATTTCTTGTAAAAATTTTTGTAGAGTTAGAGAAACAAACAAGTTAAGCAATTGGCTAAAACAACAGAGCTATAGAGATCAAACTGAATAACAAAGGCTGAGCAAAACATGCCTAACACCAAAGAGATTTTAAAAGAATTCGTTGGTAATGTCTGTTCTTTAGATTCTTGATCATCGAAATGGTTTTCCACTATTTTCTTCTCTTGTCTCCTTTAGGAATCTCCTTAGATTTCTAAATTTGTACTCCAGCTTTGATAGCTGCCTCTAATCCTATCAATCATGGTACCTTATTTAGAACTGTTTTTTGAACCTTGGCTTTTTGACCCAGATATCAATTCTACTGGCTGACGGCTTCTTTGACTTTTTTGTTTTCTTTCTTTTTCTTTCTTTCTTTCTTTCTTTCTTTCTCTCTCTCTCTCTCTCTCTCTCTCTCTCTCTCTCTCTCTCTCTCTCTCTCTCACACACACACACACGTACATAGACACACACACAGGAAGGGGAAACTCAGGCAGGTTTCCAGGGCTTTCCATCAGGCACCTGGGGGAATATGGAAAAGGCCCAATTTTTTGTACTCCTGGAACTGAAGCACTGTCAGAAAAAATGCAGTGATGGAACCAAGTAGCTGCACCCTAGGGAAAACTTACTAAAACCAGGACAAAGTTGTTAGTGCAACTATGAGTATGCCCACTTATCCTGAGACTGTCCACACACACACCCCACCCCAAAACTAAAACATCTAGGGGATGTCGGAAAATGTACAGGTTTTCTCCTACAAGTATACTGTTCGTAGCAACCAGGACTCACAACTGGTCTTGCAGAGGAGAGGAGAGGACTGAGCAGATGGATATTCCCAGGTCCTTCCTAACCAAAGTGATTCATCTACACCAACCACCAACCAGAGAGCCCCTCCAGAGTACCATGCAGTATTCTTGGCTGTTATGTGTCACAGGTACTATCACTGCTTGAAAGAATATGGAGGATGCAGGATGCTGCTAATAAACTTATAACCCTGAAGTGTCACCTGCTGAGAATGGCTCAGTACATTGGGGAAAGGGAGGGGCCTACCTCTGTCCCATCAAGACCCTGCCTGTTACTCACCAGCGATGATCCACACTAACTACCCCAGATCAGGAACTTGAATACTGGCTTCCCACTCACAACTCAGGGACTATAGACCAAGCACACCATGGAACTTGTCGGGCTCTCACCTGTGACTCTGGAATGCTTGGCCTTGCTTACCCTGAGGGGAATAGATTCCTTTTCCTCTAAGCAATTGTTCATGATTGCCCACCACCACCATCCTTGTAGTTATCAAATCAATCATTTCTGCTTGGTCTCATCACCTAGAACCTTGCTCCATAGTCCAATTTCAATACCCCTATATGGCCCCCTCCCTTCGGTTTTGGTGACACTTTGGGCTTTTCTTTAAGACCAGAGGTTTGGATCTCATCCAGTTTTCAGCTTTGCTTGTTTTGTTTATTTATTCTCCCAAAACTAGAGTTATTTTGTTTTGATTACAAAAGTACTGCATGCTCACTGCAAAAATGTACAGGTGAACTTACTGAATGCAGAATATAAAGGTCTTAACACAATAACTAAGAAAATGCCATGAGTGCTATGTTAACCAGTTTGATGAAAATATTTCAGATTGTATATGAAACAAGCACATTGTACCCATGATTGCATTAATGTACACAGCTAGGATTTAATAATAAAAAAAACATAGACCAGCCAATAGAAAATGGTATAAAGACGAAAAATCTTATCCATGATCCCACCATCCAAATTACATCCTTCTCTGCTTCAGCTAAGAATGTCCTGGAACTCCACTCAGCCAGGTTGTGTCAGCTTCTGACACTCCTTGCAACTAGAGTTGGCCCAGTTGGAAAAGGATAAGAATATTCGTAATTCTGTCTGTCATCATGTGCTGGCCACAAAGTTTATAAGTAGGTCCATCATCCCTATCAGTATTTAAGGCCTACAGCCATTTCAAATACCTGGAGCAGACATCTGGGATATGTAAGCAAATGACTTCGGGTGTCTAACCTGGACCTCTTCAATCCTCCCCAGAGAGCAAGCACACTTAGACGTCAATTGGAGACCCTTAAGTAGTTTGGGGAAGTTGATATAAGTATGTGTTTGTATTAGACATCCATACATAAAATGTCTTGTTACTCAACTTATTTTAGATTATGTGATTTTTTTTTTTTTTTTTGTAGAGACAGAGTCTCACTTTATCTTCTCAGTAGAGTGCCGTGGTGTCACACAGCTCACAGCAACCTCCAACTCCTGGGCTTAGGTGATTCTCTTGCCTCAGCCTCCCGCGTAGCTGGGACTACAGGCGCCCGCCACAACGCCCAGCTATTTTTTTGTTTTGCAGTTCGGCCGAGGCTGGGTTTGAACCCGCCACCTTCGGCATATGGGGCCAGCGCCCTACTCACTGAGCCACAGGCGCCGCCACAAAAAAATTATGTGATTTTTTTAAAAAAAGATTTCTCTGTGTAACCAAAATGTGTGTGCCCCTATAATATATGAAATTAAAAATAAATACTAGTAATAATGAAAAGAATTTTTCATGTTTCTGAGGTGCACCAAAAAATCTTCAAATAGGTGTTTTGATTTTTCTACAAGCAATTGCTTGTTTATCACAAAATATTTAAAGTTAAAGCTTTTGGCAATTTTACTCTCTTAAAAAACAAGACTGCTTTTAGTATACCAAAACAGACATCAATTTTAAGTTGCTTTCATTACTTTCCTTCCATCTGCTCTGCTTAAAAAGTTGAATTCTAAGCCGCTTGTGATTCTAGAGGGAAGAGCACCACCCTATGGTAATGTTTTGAAGTGCACCAAAGAAAATAAGTGCCTTCTCTGAACCCTGTTTTCTATCTTTCCTCTCTTCATCTCTCACTCCACCTACAAGATTTGTATAATTGGCATCCTAAAAACTCATAGTGGAAAGGGATTTTTAAAAAGCGCAAACCATGTCCTCCAAAAGACTGTAAATCCTTTTTGACAATATGCTCAAAATGTCAAAATAGACAAAGCTGTGTTCAAATTAAGCAAAACTTTTCACTTGCTTATTGGGCTTGGTACTGGATAAGAATATGCATCTTATCCAGTAAAACATCTGGAGACTTTTTAACTTGATGTAAAGCATAATAATAACAATGGCTGATGATTACTGAGTACACATGTAACAGGCTGCTGTATGTGATACATATATGTGTATGTGTGTGTGCATATATATTAATTTAAATGCTCACACAACCCTATAAGGTAGGTACTATTAAAAGATCCATTTTACAGTTCAAGAAATCACACCCTGGAGAAAATGATAAGTTTGTTCAAGGTCCCACAGCTAATAAGTGGTAGAGCTAGGATTTGAAGCCAGCTAGTCCAGGCTGACCGTACCTCCTCTCTAAACCTCAAATTTGCTACCATCTCTCTCAACATAAACAACTTAAGGCCATGATCTTGTCGACATTCTTTCTCAAAATAGCCAAAAGCAAGACAAGACCCTTGTTTTTATTTTATTCCTCGTATGGCCGTCACAGATTTGTAACTCTTTGGCTACTGCTCATGTTCTTTCCCTACTCTGACAATGACTCGGTTTGCGAGTTCCAGTGAAAAATCTTGTAGCTGAGGGGGCGGCACCTGTGGCTCAGTGAGTAGGGCGCCGGCCCCATATACCAAGGGTGGCGGCTTCAAGCCTGGCCCCGGCCAAACTGCAACAAAAACTAGCCAGGCGTTGTGGTGGGTGCCTGTAGACCCAGCTACTCGGGAGGCTGAGCCAAGAGAATCGCCTAAGCCCAGGCGTGGGAGGTTGCTGTGAGCTGTGACGCAACAGCACTCTACCGAGGGCGATAAAGTGAGACTCTGTCTCTACAAAAAAAAAAAAAATCTTGTAGCTGAAAGCCTAGGTTTTGTGTCCTCCACCACTTATCTTATGCCTTTTCCCCTTTCAACTCCTCTATCCTCCAATCATCATTTATTTAAAATCTCAGCACCCTCCAAACATCATTTATTTAAAGTCATGTGAAAAATGACACCTTATTTTAAATACACCAATGTTAATACAACCAAAATAAGAATTTTTCCTAAAACATTTATTTCTACATTTTGTCCTCTGTGCTGTTTTTCTTAATTTAGTTATACACATATACATGTACACTCATACACACACTCACACACACACATTTTGAGCAAGCACTAGTTCTCATGGAATATCTTAAATGGTATTTTCCAGTACTTTTGAAATTGTTACCAAAGCCATATTCCATTAAAGGGACAGAAAAACAAACTCCTTCTCATTCATTCATCCAGCAAAAGTTTATTGAACTTTTACTACTCCTAGGCTCTGGAGACATAACAATGAAGCCAAATATATTCCCCTCCCTGATAGAACTTATAGCTCTGAATATTATTCAAGATATGTACGAAGGAAGGAGATGACTCTGGTCTAGGGATGTCTTGTAGATATATAATTTAAATGTACTACCTTCTAATTAAACTCACCAGCATGCATACCATCCAGCTAGCATACAAAAAGGCATTTACAATCTTTGTAACTGAACTGGCAGAAAGTAAAACCCATGAATGTTCCAATAGGAGAAAACAGGACTGTAACCCATATTCAAAAATTACCAGGTGACAAAATTGTCAGACTGCCAAAACTAGGAAATTAGAGAGGCCTAGGGCTGCCCTGGGAGCTACCCTGTCATGGCACTTTGCCTTTTGTATTTGGAATTTGGAATTCCTTGCTAAGCTAGAGGCAAACTGGAAGTAGCTCAGCCTGACCCAAATGAGAACCTTGGACAAATTTCTCCTTGTCTTTTTATGCCTGTGATCCTTGGGCACCACCCAAATTAAAAACTCTGGCTGGAAATCAAGAATCCAACAATTTCCTTGATGCCACTCCTTTCTACCTCCCTTTTCTAACCAATTTCAGTTTCTAACCTTTTCTCCCATTTCTAACCAATTTCAGTTTCTCCTCCCTCTCTCTCTCTCAACATTTCCACTACACTGTGTGGAACTCATTCCTTGGTTTTAAAAAAGAAGTCCACTTCCAAATCTGCCACTTCTTCCCTCATGCTCACTCTATCTCCCATTGATAATTGAAATGTGGCTTTCTACCCCACAATCCATGTCCTAATGAGCCATCTCAGTGCTGCTCTTTCTTATCCTGGGTGCATACTGGGCTGAGGTGAGGGTTAGGGTGAGACATGTTACCATTCTCCTTACTTCTCTAGCACATTTTCTTATCAATCTTTTTTTTGTAATTTTTAATTTTTATTACTTTTTTGGTAATTTTTAATTTTTATTATTTTTGCAGAGATAGGGTCTCACTATGTTGCCCAGGGTGGTCTTGGACTTCTGGTTCAAGTGATCCTCCGACCTCAGCATCCCAAAGCATTAAAGTTACAGGTGTGAGCCACCACACCCAACCTCTATTGCATTTTCTCAACTAGAGATAGGCAAACTTTTTCTTTAAAGTAACACATAGTAAATATTTCAGTCTTTATAGGATATACTGTGTTGCAACTACCTGACCCTACTGTTAAAACTTGAAAATAGTTACGGACAATATGTAAACAAATAAACATGGCTGTATTCCAATAAAACTTTACAAAAGCTGGCGGCAAGACTAGATTTGACCAACAGGTAGTTTTCAGACCTCTAAGATATTAATCTTTCAAGATTATGCAAAAAAAAAAAAACCTTCTTGTGGCCTGTCCCCAGAGGCAAAGGCCTCCTGGGACAGTGACCCCATCGGAGCCCAAACTGGACTGAGAATGCCCGGGGCATATTCTCATGGCTCCAGCTTGTGTCATCACCCCTCAAGAGCCCCAGGTTTGCCTTACAGTGGAG